>JBCNJP010010598.1:0-21325 GCA_039602395.1 Deinandra increscens subsp. villosa
GCTCCGAGCTCCATTCATCAACAGGTGGAACAGCTCCGATGGGGATCTTATCAGAAACAACCTTTTAAGCCATCTGGAAAACAATTTTGCTGACTTTGACCTGAAGCAGGTGAGATGGGTTGAGACGGGAACAGACCCTGTGACTGGAGATGCAATTGGTGAAGCTAGAAGACCACCCACCAAGCGCACACGAGTGATCAATATGTTGGATGAAATCGAAGACGGTACACTGGTCAAAAACTTTGACTGCTGGTGCTATGATCCAACAACTCACGAGGTGGTGGTTCTATGCAAAGGTCTGAGGCAGTTTCGCTTCTATGATCCAGTTGATCTGCTGCGTTTTGGAGAAAGAGACATAAAGCTACTCGCCTCACAGCCTATACTTGGTGATGAAAATGATATGGAGAATGCTGTGAGGGTGGGAATCTTTCATGGGACTGCAGAGCGGATTGTAGCGAACAAGTGGTGGTCAAACAACATTCAGAACACCTTCAGATTTGACCTCCTGCTGCCGTAGAAGAGAAGTTCAAATGATTCATGCCTAGGGGAAGATTGTTGGGCTAGGCTTATTTAAGGCATGAACATTTGTCATTGGGCTTATTGTATTTTGGTTTGGGCTTGTTATATATCATGTAATTGGGCTAAGTTAGTGATCACGATTTGGGCCATGTGGGCCTGTTTAGTTCACGATTAGGGTTTGGGTAGTATATAAACCCATTTGTCTTTCTTTGTATGCAAGCTTTTCAATCTATTCAAAGCAGTTTACGATTTTCATCATATATTGCTATTTACGATCAGCTTCTAGTAGAGATTTATCATTCAAGACTTCATCTTTATCATAGATCTAGTCTATTCTTCTACTATTTCTCTTGAATCAATCTTATACAAGGATTCCGCACTTGTATTAGATTAGATATCGTGTGTTTGGGAGATTTCCGAACCTACATTATTTGATTCTGGTGCTAGTAGAAGTTTTGTATCGCCTAGGTTCTGTGTATTGCTTGGTAGACCCCAAAATTAGTACTGACAAACCTTTTGAGGTTGAGACCGCATTAGGAAAAAGGGTAATGATTTTGGATATGATTGATGGATGCCTAATAGACTTAGAGGGACATAAATTACCTGTTAGGTTATTTACTATGGCCTTAGGTGGATTTGATGTAGTATTGGGCATGGATTGGCTAGCGGAGCGTGATGATCAGATTGTTTATATTTAGAAGGAAGTATAGGGGCACTTAATATGGAATCTATATCCATGCATGGGGATCGTGATGGGTCAACTATAAGGACCATCTCAATTATCAAGGGGCAAAAGTTTATTAATTGAGGATGTAAGGCTTATTTGGCATATGCTATAGATTCGAAGGCAAAGTCAAAGGAACTGATAGATGTGCTAGTAGTATGCCAATATCCAGATGTATTTTCAGAAGATGTACCAGGCAATTCGTCTAGGTAGAGAGATAGAGTTCATGATCGATCTGGTGTCGGGTGCAAAACATGTTATAAAGGCACCATATCGACTGGCTCCTTTAGAAATGAAGGAATTGATGTCAGATGCAAGAATTGTTTGACAAGGGGTTTATTCTGCCGAGTATCTCACCCTGAGGTGCTATGGTGCTTTTTGTCAGAAAGAAGGATAGGAGTATGAGAATGTGTATAGATTACATGGAGTTAAACAAGCTGACGATGAATAATTCTATTGCCAAGGATCAATGATCTCTTCGACCAATTGCATGGAAGTTGGTTTTCGAAGATCGATATGAGGTTGGGATATAATCAGCTCAAGGTTCAAGAAGAAGATATACCAAAGACGGCATTTTGAACCCGATATGGTCATTATGAGTTTTTGGTAATGTCGTTCGGGTTGACGAATGCCCCTGTAGCTTTCATGGATCTCATGAACTAGGTATGTCGCCCAATGCTAGACAGGTCTTTGATTGTGTTTATTGACGACATTTTAGTATACTCTCGAAATGAAGCTAATCATGCTATGCATTTGAAGGAAGTTTTGGAAACTCTAAGAAGGGAGAAGCTGTATCCAAAGTTTTCCAAATGTTCATTTTGGCTAAGGGAGCTGCAGTTCCTTTGTCATGTGAAAATGCAGATGGTGTTCTTGTAGACCCATCTAAAATAGAAGCGGAAATGAGCCGGAAGCTTCCTAAAACACCCTCGAATATTGCTATGCCTTTGACGAAATTGACAAAGAATGTGACATCCGAGAATTTCAAGGTTTACTTCCGTTAGACAATTCCGTTAGTTACGTTATAAGTGTTAACTTAGTAACTAATGCTTAACTAGGCCGAATACGTCCACGACCTTTGGTTGATCACCAAACCCGCCCATATGTGTTATGTGTTCAATTACTTATAGTTATTATGTGCAATGTGATTTAAATACATGATTTAATATTGTGAATAGCATGACAACCCATGAACTGTACTTATCTTGCTTAAAATGTAAACTGGTCACTTTTGGGTTTCCAGCGAAACTACCGGGCGAAACTATAGTGTCGCCTGGCTAGTCTACCTTCTGACTACCAGAGCCAGTTTCGCTTGGCCAGCGAAACTATCCAGCGAAACTAGGCCCTGATATATAATGACATAAAACCCTAGATACCACATTCTTGCCTCATTTCATACAAAACACACACACACTCTCCTGAGATATTCTGGACCAGCTGATTCCAGCCAAGAACCATCAAGGAACCATCATCTCATCTCATCCATTCAGCCCTAGATCGAATCGTGAGTCCCCAAAACCATTCTTTATGCATTTATATGTGTTTTCTTGGTGTATTACTTTAAAGCATGACCAAACCTCCATGGAATCACTTGATCTTCTGATACGTTGCTTAGGATTGCTAGATCTGTTATAAAGGTTATAACTTTACGTGTGAAATCCATCCATAATGAAAATTCATGCTAGATTAGGTCATTTAGGGTTTAAATGCATTTTGGTGATTTGATGATAAAAATACATGAATAAGGTGTCAAAACTGCTTCTATGATGTTGGTAATTGACTATGCATGCTATATACTGAATTACATGAGGTATGGGGACTGTTAGATGGATTTTTAGGCTGATCCGTAGGTTTTTCGCGACCAGCGAAACTGTGAAGTTCTCTGGGCGAAACTGTATAGCGAAATTATGTACATCTCCTTCAGGCGACACTATACAGCGAAACTATAGTGTCGCCGGGTAAACCAACCAGACCGGTCCGAACGAAACTACCGAGCGAAATTCCCTGAACGAAAGTTCAAACCAGTTTCGGGCGAAACTAGGCTAGCGAAACTGTGCCAACAGTTTCGAGCGAAACTAGCCTAGCGAAACTGTGTCATCGGCTATTGCCTAGCGAAAGTGCTGCCCGTGCACACAGCGAAACTAGCCAGCGAAACTGTGTCATCGGCTATTGCCTAGCGAAAGTGCTGCCCGTGCACACAGCGAAACTGCCTAGCGAAACTGCTAGCGAAATTGTGACCAGAATCCAAACTTGTGCAATTTACTTGAATACTATACCATGACTTACATGATTTTGCTATGATGATACATGCTTTGATTTCTGATGTATGTGAACCCTTGTTTATGATCAACCATCGGTGTCGTGTGTCGTTATGTCGTGTCGTAGTTCCAACGTGCTATGTCATGGGCCATAGTGATGTCAAGATTAGACACAAAACTAATACTTAAGACCTAAACGTGTTCATAGGTCTTCATTAAGCAATACTTGGATTAAATATCAGTGTAGCTGAGCAACCTAAGGTGAGTTTCACAAACCCTTTAATTGTGAGCCCGTTTGGGTCACAACAAATTTACTAAACGGAAAACAACGCTGACATTTTTAGGTATCGCCAAATGGGATATCTGTTATGGAAGTTGGAGTGTTTTATGGGAAACACTTGCAACTGTCCATCCTTGGGGGTTTCAAATGAACTCTGCCACCAATTATTGAATATTTGAACTCATCTGGGATTTCAAAGGAAACCCAGAACAACCATTTAATACTTAAACTCTTTTCAGGATTTCAAATGGAATCCAGTATAAACGATTCTAATATGACTAGTGTAGGTTAAAGTCTAAACCAAATGATATCACATGATTTCTAAGGATGCCTTGAAACTTAAAAGTCCTCAACAATTTAGTACCATTAATTTGTGAAGCGAGGGGATGTTGGGTAGATCTACTGGGGTTTGACAAACCCTGCTCCGCGGTACATAAATGTGTAGCCAACCGGTTGGAGGCCGAACGGAGTGCAATATCAGCCTATTTTAGTTGTGGGTCCCATGAGGAACACAACTGGAGGCACAAACCATCGGCAAATGCCGAACTCTGTTACGTCAGCTTTGGTACGAACTTCCTTAGTACATGGAAGCCGGATTAGCTACCCGCGATATCGGTTGACCACTTTAATCCTTTACTTGACTAGTGCATATTCAAAAATTCAACATTTGGAAATTGCCTTGCAAAACTATTACTTATGTATATGTTGTTACATACGATTATGAGACCGGGCCAATGCATGTCACGCCCACCGTGAACTCACCAGCCGTTAGGTTGACACTTGTGTGGTTTTCACTTTTGCAGATCATTGAGGAGTATCCACCGGAGGTTGGCCTGGCGCTTGAAGTTTCTTAATTTTATTCTAAACTTAATTTGGAATTAAACAACTATTTATGTTCTGTAATTCAAAGCACGTGGTTAGTGCTAAGATACTTATGTTTTATTTCCGCTGCGTACTTTTAAGACTGTTTTTATCAATGAACATTTGGACTCTACTCTGATTCGATTAGTATTTGTAACTAATGGTTGTGTTCCTGGTTTGCTCGCACCCCTTAACGGTATAAACTCCGTTAGTGGTTAAATTGGGGGTGTGACAAAGAAAGATGTGAAGTTTATAAAAGGCCCAGTTAGCATAATGCTTTTGAAGAGTTGAAGACTAAATAAACCCAAGCACCGATGTTAGCCTTATTAGATGGGACAAAAGATTTGGTAATGTATTCAAATGCTACTTACCAAGGATTGGGATGTGTATTGATGTAGAGGGGTAAAGTAATTTCTTATGCATCACTACAGTTAAAAACTCACGAGACAAATTATGTAACCCATGATCTGGAGTTAGCTGTTGTCGTGTTTGCACTAAAGATATGGAGGTATTATCTATATGGGGTGAAGTGTACCATTTACACTAATCATAAGAGTTTGAAGTATTTCTTCGAGTAGAAAGATTTGAATATGAGGCGGCGTAGATGGTTGGAGTTGATAAAGGATTATAATTATGAGATCTTGTATCACCCGGGTAAGGCCAACGTAGTGGCTAATGCGTTGAAAAGAGGATCATCCTCTAATTCGGGTGAGGTCATATAAGCGGATCATTACTCAAGATTTTCTGGTTCAGCTTAGAAGAGACCAATGCGAAGCTTTGAAAGAAGAAAATATTAAGAAAGAAAGAATAGTGACTTAAATTGATGCTTTGCAAGAAAATGAATATGGTGTAAAAACCAGATTTGGTAGGATGTGGTTGCCATTGTTTGGTAAAAATCAAAGTAAAATTTTAGATGAAGCACACAAGTCACGTTATTCATACATCCAGGTGCAACCAAAATGTATCAAGACCTGAATAGGGATTATTGGTGGCCAGGGATGAAGTTTAACGTTATGTAATATGTAAACAGATGTTTAACCTGTACGAGAGTTACGGCGGAGCATCAAAAGCCATATAGGAAGCTTCAGCTATTAGATATTCCAGAGTGGAATTAGGAACACATCACGATTTTTTTATAAAAAAGTTGCCACGAACCAGTTCATGTTATGATGCCATCTCGGTAATTGTGGAGAGGCTGACGAAAGTTCTCATTTTCTTCCTATTGGTGAGACTCATTATGCGGAGATGTTAGCGAAGTAGTTTGCTAAAGAGGTAATCGCTCGTCATGGGGTGCTAGTGTCTATTGTGTCAGATAGAGATACGCGATTTACCCAACACTTATTTACATACGCAATCTTAGACCAAACTGTTACAATTTCCATTTCTCAAAACTTTATTAAAAGTTTCATCCTTTATATTACCCGTTCATTATAACGTTTCCGAAAATAGTTTATAACTGGTAATCATCATTTATAACAGTTATAGGCCTTAAAACATTTCACGTATGTGTATCAGCACGAAACATGTAAGAGGCATTTTAACGTATTTCCTAAACATTTCCCATGTATATCATTCCTAAAGCAGTTCTAGAGTTTAACAGTTTAGGACATTTCACCCGTAAATATTATCACAACCTTTTCACGTATATTTCAATTCAACAGCCATTTAATAGTTTAATACTGTAAAACATTTCATTAATAATCATTATCATAATATTTTCATAACCTTTCACGTATATATAAGTAAAAACCTTTTAATAATTCTAATTGTTAATATAGAAAGTATTTAAGTTATAAACCATTTGAACATATTTTCATAACATTTGTATGTATATCATCCCGAAAACATTTAAAACATTTAAAGAGTGGGCTCATAGAACGCACCTTATTCTCTTAAGCAGTTAATTCAGGCAAAACCTCCGCTATGCTTTTCAATTAAACCTAATCGCGTATTGTATGGCGTTAACACAAGGTTTAATATAATAAACACTTCCTATATTTATTTTAACATCTTAGTATCTTAATAATATTCATTATTAACTTTAATCCTTTTTGAAGGTCAAAATGACTAAAATGCCCTTTAGGCAGTTATCCTTTTCTTTTAACGCTAATACGAAGACGCGCATTCCTATAAGTAAACGCTTACTCCAGGATCGCCCAATGAGGTATGCCAAGTCCCAGTTGAGATTTATGTGACACCCCGCTTTGCCAGAAACCCTAGTGTATAGGCGCTTACCCATCCGGTCCGCACGAACTTCTAAATATTCGATTAACTCAGTATCTTTAATACTTTATTATTTATCAATTTTAACTTCATATATACTTATTATATATGTAAACATGATATTATACAAAAGTCAAGTCCCTATACCCTCCGGATTATTTTATATTAAATAATCTTATTTCAAAACCCTAATTTCCCGTTTTTCTCATTTCTTTATCAAAACTAATTTTTATTCGAAACCAACTTAGGATATTATTCATTATAACATTTTATAATATACTTTAAAATATCAAAGCTTAGTTCAATACCGTTTACTCAATTTTGACAGAACAACGTTACGAAAACCCTAATTTTGACCCTTTAACAAAACCATTACCAAACCTTTTCCAATTCTGAAATTAACTTAGGGCTCTCTTAATATACATTATTTTAAATTACCAACAAAATTTCAGACGCTAATTCCAACCCGAATACCCAATTTTAGCAAAACAAGCTCAAGAACCCTAATTTTAACACATTTTTAGAAATCATACTTAGACACAATATTATCAAAAAAACCGAAAGAGGTTATTGTTAGTCATACCTAATGATGATGGACTGCTGAATTTGGGCTCCTAACTCCTCGTCGTTTAGCCATATTTCTCAGAAGAAGGTTCGGGTAAGAAAGTGGGGTTTTAAGAAGAAAGATGATGAATATGTGATGAAAAATGAATGTTAGATGCTCTATTTATAGTCCCTAGATTCGTCTCAGCCTCCTCCAAGTGTCCATGGTGACTAGCCAGTCTAAAACGACGACTAGGATCAGGAATTTAGAGAACAAGTTAAGAAACGTGGCTCAAAAACGAGCCAAGAACAATTCTGGTGCAGATTGCGACCCATGCAGACCGCATATGGTTCATTGGGAGCATGCATGTAGCCCCGCATGCCTTCTCCAGCCCACTATTTTAATTTTTAGCCCTTTAACTTCTGTAAATTACACTTTAACCCCCTGAACTTCTATAGTTTTATTATTTTATGTACCAAAACATTATAGGGCATATTTCTAATATTTTTAGAGCTCGAAGTACATTCGATAATGTTTATATACATACATATATATTTATATATATTTTTAGATATATTCCATTAACTTGCGTTTTAGCCCCTCATACTTTTACATACTTATTATGTCATGTTCCGAATCACTTTAGGATATATTTCTAATAACTCCTACGCCTCAGGACACATATAATAAATATAAACACATATAATACTCGTATACATTATGTATTTATATATTTTTAACAATTTGTTTAAACGTAAGGATACGTTCTTATTTATTTTTCACACGTTTAACTATTCGAACACGTATTGCTACGTATATATGTTAGAGCATATTCCTATGCTATAGGATGTCTTGTGTATTGTATCTAAGTGAGCGTGTGTTTGTGAGTCTGAGTGTCAACATACCAAGAGTAACATACCATTGGTACGCACCATGGTTCGCCGTACCACTTAGTACGCAGGCTTATATGTAGCTACTATAAATAGGTTGTGTTAGAAGGAGAGCTTAAAACTTCTAACACTTCTGTCATTCTACACCTTCTGTGTGTGTTCTAGAGAAAGAAACTAGAGAGAGTTCTTTGTAATCTTGTGTGATTCAATAAAAAATCTCTTATTCACATTAGTGTTCACTAGATTGATTGAAACATGCAGTAGTAAGATCATTCTGTGTACTTACAATATATTCATCAAATGAATATATCATATGCATTTATACTATTTGCTTATATATATATATATATATATATATATATGTATATATATGTATATACTTACACATATATCTAACATAACGCAATGCGTAAATGTATTTCCTCCGATTATCATTTATTTCTATTATATCAACTCCTAAACACGTATTTCATTTTAATACATATATATCAATTATCCTTGTTATGAAACAAGTATTTATTTCATTTTATCAATCAACACGTGTATTATTCATATAACCCTACCTTTTATCATTTCATTACCTGTTAATGGGTAAATATGCATTCTTCATACGTTTCATCATGTTTGGTTATCTAACACATATATCACATGTATCTATAACATAAACACGTATAGCATTTGCAAATCGTTACTCTTTACCCATTTAACAAACCGTGAACTATATCAATATACGTTTTAGCTAATTAATGCATATAGCACACGTATACAACTTAAGTCATGAAATTTTGGGGTGTTACAACTCTACCCCTCTTAATAAGGTTTCGTCCTTGAAACCTGCTCGAATTGTGATTTAACTCACATTGAGATCTTTACCTTTTCACCTTTCTTTCCCCGATTTATCTGGAAATTTTTCTCATGCAACTAATGCATCCTTATCATACGAACCATCTAGTTCCTAGGCTACGATTTTAACATCGTAACAAACTCTTTATGACAATCTATCATTTATCTCTATTACCTATAAGGTAATACTCTAACTATTCTATCCATAGAATTTTGTTCCACTTTAGAATGTGGATCGTATTTCTATAACAAATACTAATTCTTTTGTGCAAGAATTTATAACGCCAGTCTAGATGACGTTTTGGGAGAATACGTCTTTCAAAATAAAGGAACTCTTTCTTTAATCAATCTCATATTATCTGGGTGGTGCCATAACTCTTAGCTATGTATAGGGTAGCTTGGTTATGAATTCCACTAAGATATGCTTCGAAATTTTAGAGGTTGAAATTTTATCGCGAAGCCACTGCCATTCTATTTTAACCTTCTATGTACATTAAACATTTTCCACAGTGGCCCGTAATACCTACCTACATGGGACTAATCCTAGTGCTACTTCCGGTTGTACCTCAGGTGTATATATATATAGGATGTACCGGCGGCGTATCCACCACACCCTTGATACAACTAGAGGTGTACTATTACTAGTCTGGTGTAGGACGACATTACTATTCTAACCACAACAAGATTAGTGTAATTCATGACTATTCATTACTTACTTAAGATAACTAGTTTGGACATCCTGTGCATAACCTCATTTAATGTTTGCATTTCTTGATTGAAAACACTACTGCTACAAATTCATTTTCCACTAGGCCTAATCGGTAAGGATTGTACCGATGCCTGAGTTAATCCGTTTATTACTTCCATTCATGCCTGTTACTGATTAGGTTTCCAAAAGGACTTGACAATTTCTTAGTGAACTTACTGGCGTTTCGATCTTTGGAAAGTCTTGGCGGCTTCCGACGTATTGCTGTTTTTTGTTTCGAAGTGATCTATTAGGGTAATTCTCACGTTGATCATATGAACTTCCTATTCGGTGCACTTCAAAACCTACACATTACAGTCTTCTCTTTCCTTCCAATGCCTAATGCATTGTTTCTTTCCTTGAGAACTTTAGAACGTCATTTGTCTGCATACTTAGCCAAGAGAATTTTAGGTTTGTAGGGGCATTCGTCAGTCCAGTCAATACTACAAATAACTCGTAATGATCCTTTTTGCTTTCGAAAAGCCATCCTCTTATAGTCTCATTCTTACTCCTTTAGCTGGCGCTAATCTGATCTCAGATCATCCTTGGTGATTCATCTTGCTCCTGTTAGCTATTTGAATGGTTTTCGTATCACCGACAGCTTCTTTATCTTCTTGTAGTCTATGCATATCCTTGGCTTCTGTCCTTCTTTTTGAAAATGATGGAGCATCCTAAGGCGAGGTACTTAACCTAAAGAAATTTCCTTACTTCTAATGGAGATAATTGGTGTGGTGCTTTTACTTCTGGCGTTGCTCCTGACATTGCTCCTAGCGTTGCTTCTGGTGTTGAGTTGATTTTGAAACTCCATTTGTTTATTAGACGAGCTGCTCATTGGATCCTCTGGATAATTCGTTCATAAATTGACACGTCACTGACACGTTCTTCAGCTTCTTAGTTTCACCTCCACGTCAATGGCATACGTCGAGTATAACTTACCTCTTGACCCATGAATTTCCACGTCTTGATTACATAAGTAATCTTTACTACTGAGGCATCACGATTTTTGTATACGAAGTTGAGCCTTCCTCCGATTACAGATGATTTGTGTGTAGCATCCTGCAAGTCAATTTATTCTCATCTCAATGTTTTCAAAATTACCTAAAGTTATTGCGAATAACTTAACAGGTAATTTATGCAATCTTAACATTCTTTCCTAAGGCCATTTCAATATAAAAAGGGTCTCTTTGTACGTAAATACATATAACCTACGCAATATAATATCAGAGTCCTAATAAGGCATATGTGGGCACGTTATCGATGTACGCATACCTGAAACTACATTGGGTGTAACCTTAGGTTTTATGCCTGCAATACTAAGAGTCCCGATTCCATTCTCCAGAGACTCGAATGCTCCATCGGCTTCGGTGTTCTTATGACACGTGTGAAAATTGGGCTTGTTCACACCTCTTTTTATCTTCAATGGTTCCTGAGCTTTCATCCTCCCATGATAGTCCGTTCTGTTGTGTCCTAAATTCCCGTATTCGAAAAATTCTCCAGCTCCGAACACTTGCAGAAGAAGTGATCATCCTGGCCACAGTCGTAACAACGGTTTGATCTCCACATGTAATCCCCATGATGTCATTTCTCGCATATCTGACATATCAACTTTCTTTCTCTAGAAGCTCCCTTAGCCTTATTGTGGCGTATGTCGTCATTGTCTTCATGACTTTCTTCATCCTCAGACCACTTCCACCTGCCGTTCATCGAGAATTTACTTCTACTAGAAGCTTTGTTGGAACAAGCTCCACTCGTGGTAGCTTCATTGGACATTCTTCTTATCAAAGCCTCTGGAACATGATTAGCAATTGATAGTAACGTAACCTTCAATGCCTCTACCACTATGGCAGCTTTCATTTTGTCGCAGAAGGTACTCGTTTTTACATATTTACTAACATCAGAATTAGCATTGGATGTTATATCTGCATTCCTATCATAACTATAATCTCTATTCATCTTCTGATCCTATGATCAAAATAGCCTAACACTTCAGAACTCACGTGACGTGAAGTATCCAAATTTTGAATTCATGATAATTAGATAAGTGCAAGCGCTATACAATTATATAGTTATGATGTGTTTAAAACCTAGTTACTCTCATCGCAATCATCCTTGATTTCTATATTTTTCCTTTCATTCCTTTACCGGTAGCTCTAAAGACTGATTTTTTTTAAACTGTCTTCTTCTAGACATTCTTACAAGTTACTGACAACGTATCTTACCCTCAGTTAACCTACTGCGCACTTGCAATACAACATTTAAAACATGTGATATGTTCATTTGGGTAATACCAAATTGCAAGAGCTAATTGCAATCGGGTATTTATAGTCCCTATATTCGTCTCAGCCTCCTCCAAGTGTCCATGGTGACTAGCCAGTCTAAAATGACGCGTAGGATCCGGAATTTAGAGAACAAGTTAAGAAACGTGGCTAAAAAACGAGCCAAGAACAATTCTGGTGCAGATTGCAACCCATGTAGACCGCATATGGTTCATTAGGAGCATGCATGCAGCCCCACATGCCTTCTCCAGCCCACTCCCAGAATTGGCACTAGGAGGGGTCACACATCGGATTTACTCATGAAAACATGGTACAACAAAGATAACTAAGCAGCGGAAATTAAAAACTTTTATTATTTATAAGGTAAGTACAACAGTAAGGAATATAAAAACATTCTATAACAACTAGATCTTATCTATGTCTATGCAGTACACTACTAAGTCCTTCCTGATAGCTTGCCCACCTAATCTGCCCTCACCAGAGCCCTTTCCTTGCTACCTTAAACATCGTCAATACCTGACATACATATTTTTAAAGGTCAGCTTACGCTGGTGAGTTCTACTTTTTTTCAAAAACGTTACCTTTGTCTCGAACGTTTATTCCAACGCTTAGGCCTAAGAGCCCCCTTTTTATCAAATGTTTATCAAGTGTAAAACATAACAGAATTATACTGTAACTTTATAACCATTATCCCTTAACATTTATCAGGTATAAGCATTATACCAAAATATAACCTTTAAACATTTATCAGGTATAAGACATAGCAGAGTTATACCAAAATATTTATCCATTTAACAATTTAACCATATAACCATTTGTCCATTTAACCATTCAACCATTTAACATGTATAAACATAACAGTATTACACCAAAACTTAACCTTTAAATCATAGTAAAACCAATTCAGTACTCAAAGTTGAGGATTGAAATCTGAGTATAGAGTTTTAACCAATAACAAGATTTTACTTAGAATTAACCAGGCCGAAACAAGTTAATTCTTATGCTCTGTTTTTAGTAAAAGAAGATGAGATCGAATGCAAATGACCATAGCATTGATATGAATAAAACTGGGCACTATATTATAACTTGATGATTCGAAGTACATATGTGAGTGATTGACACACACTTGAAATAAGCAGATTACAAGTGTCTACCTATAGTGCCTAAGAAATCAAGGAGAGCCCTTGATTCCTCTAACGATTATTTAGACTGTAGTGTAAAGATACATGAACTAGAATAATATTAAACTAGTCTAGAAGATAAAGTGTCAGCCTCTTGTCAAGAAGAAGAATGGGAAAACAGGATCAGATATGTCAGAGACAAGTGGAGGTAGTCAAGTTGTTGTCCGAGATAACTCTCCTTACCTAGGTAATTTGAGTTATCTCGGGCACATCCAGTGTTCGAGGTAAAACTGTGTTCCCGAGATAAAATGCCTTCCGAGATAACTATAAGTTATCTCGGGCAGTTTGTTCTTCCGAGATAACTTATCTCGGGTCTTCTATTCCTTCCTAGACAACTTATTTTTTGCTGATCAGCATCATTTCTTCAAGAGAAATAATTTCTTACAATCTGCCCCTAAGATGATGCTTCCAAACTCCTCCGAATAACTTACTAAATGTACAAAAATGGTCTTTAATATCTTTCAAAATACCAGTAATCTTTAACAAAACTGATTTCTTGTGCTATTCATTTGGTTTTCTCTCCATGTCAAATCTGAAAAACTTGTTTTATGAGCATACAATCCAGTATTCTCTTTTGATCATTGAAGTTCCATTCAGCTGGATTTATCTCTGTGTCTTGTGAATGATCCATCAGCTTGATATACTATGTAACGATCAGTAGCTAGATCTAATTCCACATGAGTGACAGGGCAGTGAGTTTTGATCGGTTCAGCAGATGAAGTTTCCCTTGTTGTTGTGTCAAAATGCATCCTTATCTTCAGCATCATGGACTTCTCTTGAGCACTTAGTCTTTTACCATCACCAGCCATATTTTTTCACATCACCAAGCTCTAAATCAGATAAATTTGTGAGAGCTTCATTGATGCTGAATCTTAGGACTTCATTGGTGTTTGTGGTGAACATGTAGACATTTGTGTCTTCATCAAAATTTCCAGAAGAGAATTCTTCTTCTTTCAGCATGCAGATCTTTAAGTTCTTTCGCATCTGAAGAGGATTCATAACTTGAGGAAACAACTTGAGGTCTTTTTCTTTTTGCCATTGTTTTCTTTCTCCTTGAAGTACCTGTTGTTGGGTCTGGTGGATTCACATGGTTTGTAGTTTCAGTAGGTGTTGAGGATTGTGGTACTGTAGGTGGTTGTGTGATGGGTTGAGTTGATTTTTGGACTGAAGGAGGTTGAGATGATACAGTTGTGGGTTTCGGTGTGGATTTGATGAGAGGTTCAATGGGTGTGAAATTGTTAGTTCTAAATTTTGGTGGGATGGGTTTGATTGGTTTTGGCCGTTTGGTAGGTCGCTTTCTTGTTGACGTCTGCTGGTCCTGGGTAAGTTTCTTTTGGTAGGAATTGTGTAGGCTTGTGTAGTAGTAGGTGGAGTAGAGGGTGTATTTCCAAGAAGTGAGTCAATCAGATTCATAGGTTTAGAAGAAAGAGAAGGTGTACCTGGGAAAGCTCCTGGAGGCCTAGGAATTCTTGTTCTTTCAGATATCTTGGATTCCTCTTTTCTTATCTCATCATACCTATTGATGTGTTGCAAACACATCCGGTTTTCCTAAGTCTTTTGTTATGTATTTGAGTCTAATTGAGTCGGTTTTCATTAGTTTTAGTTGATTTTAGTTAAGTTTGTGTCTTTGGGTTTTAGTTATGTGTTTTATATGTTTTGTAGGAGTTTGATTGAATCCCGAGGCCATGTTTGAAGAAGAGAGGATTATAGAGAAAACAAAAGAAAAATGCTGAACAAGATGTCCTAGGCGTATCGCTTGGGACTTGATGGTTTCTAGGCGATACGCGAGGAAAGGCTGGTCAAGAAAAGTCAAAGTCAGCTAAAGCCGACTAATTTGTCGCCTAGTGGTCTGTAGGCGTATCGCGCCCAAGTGAAAGGCCTCCAAGCGATACACTTGGAGGTCTAAAACCCGCAGAAAAAGGATTCGACTTATAAATTCGTCTTTAGGGTTTCAATTCGTCATTCTTCGACTAGCAGACGGCAGGAGAGCGAACAGAGGCGATTTCCAGAGGCGAGAAGAGGCTGGAACAAGTGGAGATCATCGGAGAATCACAATTCAACAACCATCTTTAATCCGGTTCTTCGATTTATCTTTTGTTTTTGCGTTTACTTAATCTAGTATCATGTGTTACTCAAAGATTTCAGTTTATTCCAGTGACTTTGCTGTGAACATGGTGGTTGGCTAAGTAATTCGCCACCACCTAGACCATTATGACTATTGTTTGATGTTTACGACTTTAATTCGGTTTTAGTTATCTGATTGATGTTTGATAGTCTTTTCAATTCCATTAATTTGTTGTGATGATGCGTTTATATACTTGATCTAGATTGTTAGTTATTGATTGGACCTTGCTCTGCTTGCGGATGTCTTCCGGTTTGGGTAAAGTAGTTAGCTTGTAGGTTATTCTTGCATTTTAACATAATTGCTTAATCGTGGTTATAGGTCTAGTTAATATTTGATGATTTGGATCTTGTGTGTTGCTAGCTAAATAGACTTAAAAGGGTGATAGCTATTGGGTAGTCGGGTTGGTTAATTGCTTAGGATCGAGTTGTCCCAAAAGGAAATTCCCTAGGTCAATTGTCTAGCTTGCTATTCTGAATCATTGCAGTTTGTTAGTGGTAGCTCCGGTTAGCCTAAGGTGCCTTAGATTAGATTCGAGGGTGTTTAGGTTTAGCTGAAGTAGGAAGTACTCAAAAGGTGAACTCTTGTCCGAGCGTAGGATTATCTGTTAGGAAGGAATTAAAAGGTGAACTAACCGCCATCAGGATTTCTTTAACCGAGTTGAGTTGTGAGTGTTGAATAAGAGTCTAGGTCTAGGTGGTGCCTCTTTCTCATCTGAAGTTCCCCGAAGTTTCCTGCTTTCGTTTGTTTGCTCGTTGTTTAGTTAAAGTTAGTTAAATCAATCTCAATTCAAAAACCCAAATTATTCAGTATTTCCATTTTCTAGGTCTAGGTTAATTCTTGTTTTCATAGTGTCCTAGGTTCGATATTCCGGTCTTGCCTTAGCTTTACTATAATCTGACAGGTTCACTGCCTTAGGGTTCGGTTCGGTTTAGGTTATTTCGATAAAATTAGGTGTGTCTTAGGTCTAAGTTTAGGTCTATTTTATTAGTGTTTTTAGTGTCGTTCCGAGCACATCAAGTTTTTGGCGCCGTTGCCGGGGACACTTGGAAATAGCAAGATTAACTTAGGTCGTCGTTAGGAAATTTGAGTCTTTTCGGTTTTTCCGTATCTAGAGTCTTAGGTTTCCGTTTTTGAGTCTAGTTTTTAGGTTTAATTTTTCTTTTAATTTTTCTTTGAGTCAGTTTCCCCATTTTATGCCACACACCCGTTCACGAGGTCCTCCTGAGTTGTCACCACTTTCTGATCCTGACGCGGATATTCGTGAGCGGTTTCGCCTTCTACACACGGAGCTAGAGGCATTCATCGTTTCTACCAACCATTCCAAACCATCCTCTTCCACGCAAATCGCACGCGACACCAAACCCATTCCATTCCTAGATCTGTCATCCATGGCGGCACGTCGCACCGTCCACGAGCAGGCCAGCGCCGGAGTCACCGAGGCCCGGTTTGCCATTGCTCAACCCAACATTGCCAACACCGCGAATTGGCAAGTTCCGTCCCACGTCATCAACGCTTTGACGCATTCCATTCAGTTTCATGGACGTGAGGACGAAGATGCACCGACGCACATCTCGCGCTTCACTCGAATTTGCAACACGTTCGGACTGACGGGAGTCGCGAACAAAATCATTTATCTGCGTCTGTTCCCATTCTCCCTTACGTCTCGATCCGCCGAGTGGCTTGAAACGCTTCCGCCAAATTCGATCGCCACCTGGGACGATCTGACTGTTAAATTCCTGAAGAAATATCATCCTCCAGCCATGGCTGCGCGTACTCGGGAGGAAATTCACAGCTTCCGCATAGATCCCGACGAGCCTTATTCTGTAGCTTACGAGCGATTCAACACTCTTCTGAGCAAATGTCCGCAACACGGTTTGACGGACTGGGCGATCATACAGAAGTTCTACACCGGACTTCCTTACTCTGTTCAGAAAGAGTTCAACATTTCGGCTGGAGGACATATGATGGAGAAGCTCACTGTTGACGAATGCAAATCACTTTTCGAGAGCTTCGCAGTTGCTGAACAGTAGGCACCCGGAGGTCGGAGAGCCACCTTGGCCCCGACTAGATCACTCACACCATCTACATCTACCCGGGGTGTCAATCACATTGGATCAGAAACCATGCCACCTAGGGAGTTAGAGAATATTTATAAAGCTTTAGAAGAAAGCAAACTCCATATCAAAGCCAAATGTGAGCTGTGTAGAGGCACTCATGACACTCGAGACTGCCCGCTTTCTCCCGCTGAGCAGGTGGACTACATTGGAAACCGAAACCAGTTCGGCAATTCTTTCCAGTCTTGGTGGAGGAGTAGCCAGAATTCAGGATGGCGAGAGGGAGGTAACCCACCTGGTTTTCCACCGAGGAATAACTATGGTGGAGGAGATGACGGGGCTGGTTTTAAGGAGATCAGAGAGCTTATTGCTAACCAGGTCCAGATCCTGCATCAGATTATGGTGAGAGATGAAGGAACGCAGAAGAAGCTAGCTGAGCATGACACGTTACTGAGAAATCAACAAGCTTCGTTCCCGTGGAGGTCAATTCCCGTGGAGGTCAATTATGGTGAGAGATGAAGGAACGCAGAAGAAGCAACTGAAGGAACTTAATTCCCGTGGAGGTCAATTTTCTGGTAGTACTTACAAGAATCCCAATGCTAATGTCAATGCCATCACTACTAGGAGCGGGAGAGTCGTTCAGAGTCCATCACCGGCGGTAGCTGATGAGGAGCCAGTTGATGAGGAGATTGTGTTGGAGACGCCTGACGGGAGGGTGCATGAGAGCGTGACGCCAGCAAGTACCGCACCGAACGTCGAGGCTGAGGGAGTGAAGAGACCACCGGTTGGAGAGAAGCCGCTGAAGTGGGAGGCGGTGAGAGAAAAGAAAAGAGTTCGTTTTGCGCCTCAGCCGATCACAGCTAATGATTTGAAACAGGTGCCTTATCCTGAGAGGTTGATTCAGCAAAAGAGCGCGCGTGAATATGGGCAGTTTTTAGAGCTTCTTAAGCAACTTAGGGTTACATTACCTTTCACTGATGTTATAAAACAAATGCCTAAGTATGCTAAATTTTTGAAAGACATGTTAACAAATAAAAAGAAGCTTGAAAGTTTTTCTGATGTTACACTTGATGCTCAATGCTCCGCCATAGTACAGAATAAATTGCCTGAGAAGCTTAATGATCCAGGGACCTTTACAATTCCTTGCTCTTTTGGTGATTCTTCTGTTACACGTGCTTTAGCTGATCTAGGTGCTAGTATTAATGTCATGCCATATTCTGTTTTCATGCACCTAGGATTAGGGGAGTTAGAGCCGACTGGGATGACAATTTCTTTGGCAGATAAGTCAGTGGTTAGGCCCAAAGGAATAGTGGAAAATGTACTTGTTCAAGTTGATAAATTTTTGTTCCCTATAGACTTTGTGGTAGTTGACAGTGCATATGATGCTAGTTGCCCTTTGATTTTAGGTAGGCCTTTCCTTAGGACTACCCGGGCGTTAGTTGATGTTTTTGCGGGCACCATTACTCTGAGGGTTGAGGATGAGTCGGTGGAGTTTAAGGTTGGTAGGTCGAGTGACAAGAACAACGAGTCCGTGTACTTTCTAGGATCTTTCATGTCTATGGTGGATAGTTGTGTTAGTTATGTCACTGGTGAGGATTTGGTAGTTGGGAATAGGTTGGAAGGTGAACCGATGGTTGAGGATAAGTGTGGGGAAGATCCCGGGGGGTTAGATGAGTTAATTGATAAGAATGAGCATTTTGACCCGTTAGTAGAACCCGTTGGTGAATTAGTGGTTAGAGAATGTTTGGTAGTTGAGAATGGTTGTAGGAGAGCCACACTGAGTGATATAGGTGAGTTTGATGATAGGATTGTGCTGAATCCAAGTGTGGGGAGGTTAGTTGTGGTTGTTGGTGAGAATGACCCAGAGTTGAGTTTTCTAGAGAAGATTAGATTTCTTCCGGGTCGATTCAAGCATTGGAAGGTTAAACAATTGTTTCATTTGCTAAGGTTCAGTGCTGTATGGTTTGGGAAGTTAGTAGGAAGTTGGATAGAGGAAAACAGGTGCAGTATGTTAGTTTTGTGTTGAGGGATGTGAAATCGAAGCCTCCGGATGGTTTGGGAGGTTGTTTTCATGATTTGTGCTAATTGATGCAGTGCTCGATTTGTATAGTATTGTAGTTGTGTTTTTAATTTTCTGCAATTTTTATTTTTTGTGCATTTTGCGTCTTTTGGGTTTTGTGTTTTTGGTGTTTGCAGGCAATTCTGGAGATTTGGAAATTGGCAAATGTGAGTTGTGCAGGTCAAAAGTGCAGGTTTTTGCTGAAAATTTCGACCATAGGCCTGCTGTGGAGAAAAGAGATAGAAAATTTTTGGGGTCAAATTCAAAAAATTCCCTAGAAATTGCGTTCCAGGCGTATCGCCTAGAGGTTGGTAGGTTGTAGACGATACGCCTGCAGGTTATGAAGAGGCCGGTCGTTTGCAGTTCCATGGGTATCGCCTGGGAGATCCAGTGAGGTAGGCCTATCGCCTGGAGGAGGTAAGTCAGAAAAAATTTTCAATTTGCAATTTTTATTATTTCTGTTTACCGGATTTGCGGGGTTCGTTTGCGGCTCATGTGCTGAGACTCTGGAATTTCAGGTGAACACGTTTCAACTTATCTTGTTTTTTTTTTTAGTTTGATTTATTTTTCTTTTTCGTGCTTTTATTTTCTGCTTTATTTTTGTTCCATTCCACATTGAGGGCAATGTGTAATTTAAGTGTGGGGATGGGATACTTGCGTATTGAGTCAGTTATTTATTTTTAGTGTGTTTAATTGAGTCATAAAATTGAAAAAAAAAATTTGTTCAAAAATGTCCGAGATTCTGGCTGCGATAAAATGGAAAATGATAGGTAAAACTGGGAATTGATTGTCTTATTTTGTGCTTGAATGTTAAAATAATGACTTAAGGTCAATAATTTGGGAAATGTGTTAAGTATGGTGAGAATGGAAAGCATTATTAATCTATGATGTGTCGGGTAGGCCCAGCTGACCTAGGAGTAGCTTAAATAGCCTGTGTGTTTATTGTTGTATAAATATGCTAATCAGTCTGCTAGTGGGTTCCCATTTTAGGAGTAATAGGAATACTAAACTTGATGATTAGGAGAAGAGACCGCTTCAGGCTAGATACTCCTATGTCCTTAGAATATCCAATGAGCATGTAGTTAATAATTTGGTTAATGAATTAGAGTGAAGGGGCAGAATACTCATGTACAAACTAAGGATAGTATCCCGTGGTAAGTACCTCTGATGATGTTCCGGATCTCGCGGGCAAAATACTCCCGTATGATTTCGGGGGTAAGACCTTGTGAAAAAGTACCTCTGATGATGTCCGTTGGTAAGTTAGGTAAAAGTAACCAATGAAAAAAAAATGAAAAAAAAAATGAGAAAAGAAAAAAAATAAAAAAAAAGAGAAAAATGATAAGTTAGAGAGTAAATGCTCAAGAATTTGCATAGTTATTCTTTGGACATCTTAGTATCTAGTTTAAGGGGGGTTGGAGAATATATATAAATTTAAATCAGTATTACCCTTTGCTTTGACTGAATATGATTCGGTAGTAGGTTGAACTAGAGCTTTCTTTAGTGGGATCCATAGGCGACTGAACTTATATCTGGTAATTTCATAAACACATGGGGGCGAAAGAAAAGGTTGGTGGTTGGGTTTAATCGGATAGAAATATCGGCAATCGTAGTCAGTATGTTAGTACGTTATGGACTGTCGGATTGTATGGTGGCTGTTGAATTTTGAAATGTTAAATGTTTAGGAGTCAAGTTCCTGGTTATGATTCCATTGCAGTATTTTTCGAGGACGAGAAAAGAGTCAGTGTG
>JBCNJP010010600.1:10000-21317 GCA_039602395.1 Deinandra increscens subsp. villosa
CGGGGTCCCTAAACCCAGCAAACTTACCATACTCGACACGCCGTCATGAACCAGCAGGGGAACAACCCTGCATGCCGGATTATATTATTATAAAAATGACATTTTTAAGGAGTTAAGACCAGTTCCTGTACAACACTCCCGCGTAATGTACGTCTGACCAGAGCCAAGTTCACGAACACGTACCTCTCGGTCCCGTGAAGTGACAAAATATCACCAACCCTCGTTCCCAACCAAATACTTTCAGCCCGCACATGCGTGGTCAGCCGAGTTTGCTTACATAGACATAAGGACCTCGAACGTATCATGTAGCATGGGGCGCGAGTCACCTTTCGGATCATGCATCGTCCCTCGACCGGGTGTCACGGGTACGGCCTTTGGGATTTCGACTCCCCAAATGGTCTGTGATACGTGAAGCACGCTTGGTTCAGAAAATCAGTAATATACTTTCAATAAAAAGGGTTTTTATAAAGTCATTAAACACACCTTAAAGTAAGGTTATGAAAACAGTCTTATCAACCCACCAAAGATCTGTTTATCCCCAAACGAGTGTAAGAATTTGACTAACACTTGAAAGATTAGAGGCTGACAAGTGTTAGTCTAAAGATATGCTTAATAGATAATGAAAGACTCTTAGACAAATAACAATTCATTATCACCATAAGTTAAAGTTCTTACAATCTTTGACGAGTAGATCAAGAACACTAAAACAAATGGCTCACAACCAAAAATATGAAACTAGTGGAAGAGGGGAGGAGAAAGTGAGCAAGTTGAAATGAGGAGGGAGCTCCTCTATTTATAGGCCAGCCGGAAGGGAGCACGACCCGTGCCTGGTTGGGCACGGGGCGTGTGTGTCAGTCGGTCACACGGTCATGTTTCTTGGAACACGGGGCGTGTCGTGTCAGAGTTGTCAGTCATCCGGAAGGCTTGTCAGGGGCACGGGCCGTGCTACGCCAGGCACGGGGCGTGTTGTGTCAGAGTCTTCTGCGACGACATCAGTGACACGGGGCGTGCTTTTCGGGGCATGGGGCGTGCTAAGTCAGATACATGGGGCGTGTGCTACAGACTGATTTAGAGGCACGACATAGAGCTAAGCTGGAGCACGGGCACGGGCGGTGCTTGGTTAGACACGGGGCGTGCGCCGTTTCAGACATCCAAAAGTTGCTTATTTGTTTATCTTTTCTTGTGTTTTCCTCTCCTTTTGCGATTTCGGCTCAGTAAAACCTGAAAAACTTACAAAGATGACAAAGACACATGTTTCTTTGTGATAGTTAGTCATATTTTACTTAATACGCAAGGGAATTTGGCTTATAAAGCATGTATACTTTAAGGCATATCAAACATCCCCACACTTAGGCTTTTGCTTGCACTCAAGCAAATTTAGAAAATAGTCGTTGTTCGCCATTCTGATTTTTACCTTTTTGACCTATTATGGACCAATCACTTGATCATAAACTTGTTTCCCAATCACGTTGAGTTTTATCCATTTTGATGGTTTTTATTGAAGCATTGTTGGTGCCAGTTATTCCTACTGAAAAGTTTAGATTTATGCCAGCAAAGTACACCTCACAAGGGACCACTCGACACTCGGGTTAGTATATGTACGGACTTTTGAGAGATTACTCATACCGAGGTAAAGTCAAGCAAGGGTCATAGGCTTGTGAAGGGATCAATCTGCCACAGATCTCGCGAAAATCCATGTTGTCATATGTTGTCATCATGAGGGCTTACGGGTTTTTGAGGGTAGGCTAGGGCTAAAGTGTTTGGAGGTTGGTGTGACAAAGGGGTAAAAAGTTGTAAAACTTAGATTTTTCCAGAAAGTTCAAAGTTTTCATGACCAGGGATGGTGACTGCGAAGAGCTTTTGCTAAAAAACTAACATTTTTTTGGGCAAATAACATACCAGCATAGATGCTTTCTTAACTCGGGCGTATTTCTGTAGCAGTCGACCGGGTGGATGATATCGTCTTCTGGTGATAGGGTGGTCACTTTTTTGAAAAACTTTTTTTTAAAAAACTTTATTTGAAATCTTTGTTTTACGAAAAAGAAAAGAAAAAAAAGGGGTGTGGGCTTGCTGCAAATGAATTTGCGGGTTTAAGAAACGAAATGTTTAGGCTCAAAGGGGCTAACTAGGGGGATATATCTGGTTGGTAAAGAAAATTTTGGGGTGATATAAGGAAAAAGGGGTTTATCCTAGGGGCCTTAATCATCTGAAAACATGTTTTCCGAATTTGTCCATCTTGGAATGCATACCCTTACCAAGTTCTGGCTTGAATGACTTTCCTGGTTTCTCACTATTTTGTCAGGGTGGAGCATGTTAGGGGTTAGGCTCACACACTCTTTGAAATTGTGGAAAAAGGGCTTTAAGTACCAGTTTCATAAAAATAAACTTTAGGTTCGGTTCGCTGTTCCCAAGATGCTATAATTATTTACCAAATGGATTGAATCTTTTCTGTTGGAAAAAATTATTCAGGTGTTTTTGGTCCAAAATAGGTTTTATTGGTTTTTCAGAAGACAAAGTTTGGCTTATTTTCCAAAAAAAAATTGGGCAGAGCAAAAGGTTAATGTTGCGTTTTCTTAGCTAAGCTAACAGTCCTCTCCCCACACTTAAATTGCACATTGCCATCAATGTGCTTTTACACCATTAAAGCAAATTGTAATTTAAATATTTTAAGGGTAAAAAATTTGTCACCAAGTGCCTTGTGCCTTGTATCGTGCTTCTGTGGTTGCAACACTTTCCCGAAACTTCTGGCTCTTGCTTGCTTTCCTCTGTTGTCTTCCTTATTAAGTACCTAAAATACTAGATTAAACTATAAAATACTTGTACCGGAGGTCTGGTAAATCTTCCCGCGTCGCAGCAGAGGTGAAGCTGTTGGTCTGAGCTCAGAGTTACATTAGGCGAACTCCAGTACTAGTAACTGAACTATTGGTACAGAAAACTAAATAGTAACCTAACTAAGATAGATATCAAAGGTAAAAGTAAAAAGGAAAAGAGGGGACGAAATTCTGACCGTCCTGAAGATGTGTTCCTTGGAGTTTATTTTCTTCTTGCTTTTGCCTTAGACTTCCATGGTAAGCCGCCATGGCGCGCCATGTTTATTGAATGGGTCTGCTGGCTAGACCCGCAGTCCTGGCCTAGAAGAAGGATGATGGGGGGAGGCGTCCCCCATTCGCTGGTATGCAAATGCTAGACCTGACTCGATACTGTCCACCACCTGCAAAGTACTATCCATTTTCTTACCTACGTCGAAGGTTGCTTCCTGGTTGTCGAACTTGATCGTTAGAGTGCCGCTGCTCATGTCTACCACTGCTTATGTTGTTGCTAGGAATGGTCGTCCAAGGATAAGTGGTACCTCCTTAACTTCTTCCATGTCCAGCACTACAAAATCAGTGGGGTAGACGAACTCTCCGATTTGGACTAGGAGGTTCTCAGCAATTCCTGAAGGATATTTGACCGATTTGTCTGCTAGCTAGATGCTCATCCTTGTGGGGGTGGATTTGCCGAGGTTTAACTTGTTAAACATGGACAAAGGCATGAGGTTTATGCTAGCCCCCAGATCAGCAAGTGCGTTTGAGACCTCAATTTTTCCCACTACACAAGATAGTGTGAAGCTACCAGGGTCTACCTGCTTTCGGGGAATGGTACTTGAGAGAATGGCAGAGCATTCTTCCCCTAAGCTGACAGAGTTGAGTTCTGCTATCTTGCGCTTGTTGGTCAAGATGTCTTTCATGTATTTAGTGTACTTCGGCATCTGAGAAAGAACTTCAACAAAAGGTAGGTTAATATGTAACTGTCTCAGAAGGCTCACGAACTTACCAAACTGTTCCTCGGTTAATATTACTGGCATTCGTGCTTCGGATTGTTTTTGGACAGGTGGGGTTGGTGCTGTTGGGCTCGGAGCAGTATCCTCGGGACCAACATTCCGGCTACGGAGTGTTATTGCGTTGACTGTTGCCATGGGGTTGGGTTCTGTGTTGCTCGGTAGAGAACCTGGGGCTCTTTCTCCTATTGTCTTTGCTATTTGACCGAGTTGCTTCTCAAGCGTCTTCATGGAGTCTTAATAGTTTCGAAGTTCAGCATCGTTGCTTCTGAACTTTTCGTCCATCTTCCTCTCAGCTTCTGCGAACATCTGGGATATAGATTCTTCAAGGCGGGCGAGTCCGCTAGATGAATTGCCACCTTGTTAATTGTTGTTTTGTCGTGGCTGTTGTGAGAAGTTTTGGATGTTACCTTGTTGCTGATTGTTCCCATTGATTCTCCATCCAGAATTATGGTTGTTCTTCCACTCAGAATTGTTGCTGTATTGCTGGCGGTGCTGGTTTTGTATGAAGTTGGCATTTTCAGTTTTTTCGTCCACCATGAAACTCCAGTTTTCAATTAAGGCCTTGACTTCAAAATTAAGGCCTTGCTTCTCAAGCGTCTTCATGGAGGCTTAAGAGTACGAATGCCGAGGGAAGGTGCTGTCAGTGATCAAATGAAGTGGTATAATGCCACTTAGTGGTAAGGCTCCTTGGTTGGGCAACCGTTACGCTTGACACGCCGTCATGAACCAGCAGGGGAACAACCCTGTGTGCCGGATTATATTATTATAAAAATGATCTTTTTAAGGGACTAAGGTCCGTTTCTTCCATACACCGATTTCACACATGTACGTCTGACGTTACGAGAGCCAATTTCATAAACACGTACCTCTCGGCTTCCGTGAAGTGATAAAATATTACCAATTCTCATTCCTAACCAAATACTTTTAGCTCGCACTTGCATGGTCAGCCAAGTTTGCTTATATAGACATAAGGACCTCGAACGTATCATGTAGCATGGGGCGCGAGTCACCTTTCAGATCATTCATCGTCCCCCGACCGGGTGTCACAGGTCCGTCCTTTGGGATTTTGACTCCCAAAATGGTCTATGATACGTGAAGCACACTTGGTTCAGAAAAATCTGTAATACACTTTCAATAAAAAAGGATTTTTATAAAGTCATTAGACACACCTTAGAATAGTTTTATAAAAGCAACTTGAAAACTTGTTAAAACTATGTTATCTCCAATCAAGTGTAAGAGTTTGGCCAATCATGGCTTGAAGATTTGCCAGTTAGTAAAAGAAGACTTCATAGATAAAATACTTTCATTTACTAAACTGGTTGTGTTTCTTACAAACCTTACATACTTGAAGATACAAAGGAACCAAGTGGCTCGTTAACTAATCTAAAAGTGAGGGGGGGGGGGGAGAATTGAGCAATATGTGAAATGGAGGACGGTAAGATTTTATAGGCAAAAACCGGAGGTTGGCACGGGGCGTGCCCATCCAAGCACGTGGCTTGCCATGTCAGTCGATCATACTTTTGTCTTCTATTGTGTCAGTAACACGGGGCGTGTTAAGTGGGGCACGGGCCGTGCCATGTCAGGGAGGTCAGAGTCATTGGGTGTGCTGAGCAGAAGCCAATCCGGGTCGTGCACGGGGCGTGCTTCATGAGGCACGGGTCGTGCTAGAGGAGAATTTTCCAAACTCTTGCATTTTCCAAACTCTTGCATTTTCTTTGCTTTCTGCCAGATAATGCTCCATTTCATATTTTTGGCTCCAGAAAACCTGAAAAACTAAAAAGGAAACAAAAATGCTTTGTTTTGTTGTTAGAAACTAGGTTTTGTCCCGATTTGTGAGGATATTTATGTCAATAAATATGTATATTTTAGTGTACATCAAACAAATCTGCTTCGGTCAGGGTTGTTTCAGGACCACTGAATTCTGAGATTTTTGATGCAATTTTATAAAAAATTTTAACGAATTAAGAAGTTATAAATATTTTAGTATACTTTTTTAAGTTTTCACAAAAATAAGCTTTCGCAGGATCCTTCCCCTATATATATATATATATATATATAGGGTGAAGTTCATTGTAGACACTTTCGCATGTGAAATAGCTCTTTTTCACATGTGAAAGTTTCTAATTAATGAGAAAAAAGAAAAAAAGAAAAAAGAAAATTAATCACAACCATTAGATCAAGAGATCTAATGGTGAAAAAGAGTGTCTACCTGTCTACACTTATGGGGGTGTCTACAATGAACTTTTCACTATATATATATATATATATATATATATATATATATATATATATATATATATATATAGGGGAAGGATCCTGCGAAAACACCCTTTTTTTGTGAGAACTGCGTAAACAAATCTTAAAACTTACATAACTTTTTCATACGTTAACATTTTTTTTTTAAAATTTGCACCAAAAGTCTTAAAATTATATTATCTTTAATCCTATAAAAGTTTTAAAAAACTTAACGCTTTTTTTATTTTTTTAAATATTTTTTTTGTGTGGTGCACATGTGCATCACTAAAAAAACTCATACTTTTAGTATGAGTTAATATTTTTTTTTCTTAGTCGCACCATATGTCATATATTTTCATCATTTTTTTGTGTTTTTATTGAATGATGCACATGTGCATCATACCAAAAAAACGCTCATACATGTGATATACATTAATAATTTAAAAAGAAATTGCACCCTAAATCTTATAGTTGTGTTATCTTTAGATTTAAAGAAAAAAATAGCATTTTATAACTTTTTTTAATATATGATGCACATGTGCATCACACGGGAAAAAAAACGTTCAGTTTTTTTAATATTTTGCTCCAGACTTAAATATAACGTAATTCTAAGACTTTTGGCGCAAATGTGATTAACGGTAAATTCATCTTAAATGGGTCAAGGAGAAGCTCGTAACGATGCCAATGTGATTAACGGTAAATTCATCTTAAATGGTTTCTTCGCTACTGTATTGTTTGATTCTGGTGCTGAAAGAAGTTTTATTTCCACTAAGTTTGCTAAGCTAATTAATGCTAAACCGATTGACTTAGATGCTAAGTATGTGGTAGAGTTAGCGAATGGTAAACTTCATGATACAACTCAGATAGTTAAGGACTGTAAGTTAGAACTAGTTGGCCGTACGTTAGGAATCGATCTTATGCCTTTCCCGATTGGTAGTTTTGATGTCATAGTAGGAATGGACTGGTTATCTGAAAACCGAGCCGAAATTTTATGCCAAGAAAAAGTGGTTCGTATTCCACTCAAGGACGGTGAAGTGTTAACAGTTCAAGGCGAGAAAGGTGGAACAGTAACCGGTATTATTTCGTTTCTCAAAGCTCAAAAGTGCCTTCGTAAAGGTCACTTCGCGATCCTTGCAAACGTCACCGACACAACACTTCCCGAGCGCAGAATCGACGACTACCCGATAGTCCGCGACTTCCAAGATGTATTTCCTGAAGATCTGCCTGGTTTGCCTCCATTTCGACAAGTCGAGTTTGGAATCGATTTAGCTCTTGGAGCCGCTCCGATTGCACGCGCACCTTACCGTTTGGCGGTAAGCGAACTCAACGAACTCTCCGCACAACTACAAGAGTTACTCGACAAAGGATTTATTCGCCCAAGTTCGTCTCCGTGGGGAGCACCGGTATTGTTTGTTAAGAAGAAAGATGGAATGTTCCGAATGTGTATTGACTACCGAGAGCTTAACAAGGTTACGATCAAGAATCGGTACCCACTTCCTCGAATCGACGATATCTTCTGTGACACCCGAGAATTTCAAGGTTAACTTCCGTTAGACAAACCCGTTAGTTACGTTATAAGTGTTAACTTAGTAACTAATGCTTAACTAGGCCGAATACGTCCACGACCTTTGGTTGATCACCGAACCCGCCCATGTGTGTTATGTGCTCATCATTGATTGTCTTTATGTGCAATGTGATTTAAATACATGACTTATTATTGTAAATAGCATGATTAATTGTAAATACTTGATTCTGTGAAAATTGCCTAAATTTGGTAGTCAGCGAAACTACCGAGCGAAATTACAGATTCGCCCGGTAGCAGGCTAGACTGATCAATGTGTCCGAGATCAGAGCCAGTTTCGCCAGCCAGCGAAACTGCCAGCGAAACTAGCCCCTGATATAAATAAACTTAATAAACCCTAGTAGCCTCATTTGCCTCATACCACAACAAACACACACACACACTCTTTTCTCCTGGAGATTCTGGTCAGTCGAGGTTCACACCGAGTTGTCGAGATCTCAGCCTCAAACCATCATCTACCAAGCTAGGAGATTGAACCGTGAGTCCCAAAAACCTCCATTATGTGTTTTATATGTGTTTTTCTTAAAAAGCATGACCAAACCTTCATGATATTGCTTGATCTTCTGTATACATGCTTTAGGATGCTAGATCTGTAATAAAGTTGATAACTTTACGTGTGAAATCCATCCATATTAGAGATTTGTGCAAATTAGTTCATTTTAGGGTTTTGAACCTATTTTAGAGATTTGATGATCAAAATGCATGTTAAACTTGTTAAAGCTGTTTGATTTATGTTGGTAAATGCCTAGGGATGCTAGATAATGAATTGCATGTATGATCAGAAGTTGTTAGGTTGATTTTTAGGCAAATCCGTATGTTTTTCGCGACCAGCGAAACTGTCTGTTCTCTGGGCGAAACTAAGTAGCGAAATTACATCTCCTTCCAGCGACACTGACCAGCGAAACTATAGTGTCGCCGGGAACCTGACCAGACCAGCTCGAGCGAAACTATCGAGCGAAATACCTGAACGAAAGTTCAAACCAGTTTCCCTGCGAAACTAGGCTAGCGAAACTGCGTCAGCAGTTTCGGGCGAAACTAGCCTAGCGAAACTGTGTTACCGGGCATTGCCTAGCGAAAGTGCTGCCCGTGCACCTAGCGAAACTGCCTAGCGAAACTATGCTAGCGAAACTAAGACCTGACCTAAAAACCAAACTTGTGAAATTTGCTTAAGTGTTATGCCATGACTTACATGATTATGCCATGATGAAACATGTTTGATATCTGATTTATATGAACCCTTGTTTATGATCAACCATTGGTGTCGTGTGTCGGTATGTCGAGTCATAGTTGCAACGTGCTATGTTATGGGCCATAGTGACGTTAAGTAAAGATTAGACACGAAACTAATACTTAAGACCTAAACGTGTTCATAGGTCTTCGTTAAACAAACAATATTTGGATTATATAGCCAGTGTAGCAGTGCAACCCAAGGTGAGTGTCACTAACCCATTTACCGTGAACCCGTTTGGGTCACGCTGAATAACTAAATGAAGAACAATGCTGACAACCTTATGAGAGCTATGCACCTCTCTGATGAACTTGAATTCGGGAATGCTTGGCACCCACTTGATGAACTAGAAGTGCTTTATGGGAAGCACTTGTGAAATACTTAAACAACTAATTCTATAACGAAACTGAAAAATGTTTTCGGGATTCATAAGAACCCCAAAGTAAACCGTTTTAATATGACTAGTGTAGGTTAAAGTCCAAACCAATGATATCACATGATTTCTAAGGATGCCTTAAAAACTTAAAAGTCCTCAACTTAATTGTGCCATTAATTTGTGGAAGCGAGGGGATGTTGGGTAGATCTACTGGAGTTTGACAAACTCCGCCCCGTGGCACGGGGAGTGCACGGAGGAACAATATCAGCCTATTTGACCGTAGTCCAGGGGAGGACACGGGGGAGGCAAGAACCGCGATGACGTAGGTCCGCACCGTACGGGATGGCTCGGCCCCCACAAAATAAGTCAGCTTTGGTACAAACTTCCTTAGTGCATGGAACAACGGATTAGCTACCCGCGATATCGGTTGACCGCTTTAACTTTACTTAACTAGTGCATATTAGGTAATACACCACTTGGCAATGTTTATAAAACTAATACTTATTACATGTTGATGAACACGATTATGAGACCGGGCCAATGCATGTCATGCCCACCGTGAACTCACCAACCGTTAGGTTGACACTTGTGTGGTTTAAACTTTTGCAGATCGCTAAGGAGTATCCGCTGGAGGTTGGCATGGCACTTGAAGATTTCTTATTTTAAACTCAAACTTGGGAATTTAATAATAATTCATGTTTTGTAATTTAAGCACGTGGTTAGTGCTAAGATACTTATGTTTATTTTCCGCTGCGTACTTTTAAAAACTATTTTGATTATGAACACTTGGACTTTACTCCGATTCGTTTAGTATTTGTAACTAATGGTTGTGGATCCTGGTCTAGTCGCACCCCTTAACGGTATAAACTCCGTTAGTGGTATTTTGGGGGTGTGACATCTTCGACCAACTGCAAGGTTCGAGCTACTTCTCAAAGATTGATCTACGGTCAGGATACCACCAACTTCGTGTTCGCAATGAAGATATTTCTAAGACTGCTTTTAGGACTCGATATGGTCATTACGAGTTCCTGGTTATGCCGTTTGGGCTAACCAATGCACCTGCAGTATTTATGGATCTGACGAATCGAGTGTACAAGCCGTACCTCGATAAGTTTGTGATAGTTTTCATCGATGATATTTTGATCTACTCCAAGACAAAGGAAGAACACGAGAATCACCTACGACTTATCTTGGAATTACTCCGCAAGGAACAGCTTTACGCCAAGTTTTCGAAATGCGATTTTTGGATTCGCGAAGTCCAGTTTCTTGGACACATTTTTGATCAGAATGGAATTCATGTCGACCCGGCTAAAGTGGAAGCTATCAAGAATTGGTCTACCCCGAGAGCGCCGACCGAAATCCGACAATTTTTGGGACTAGCCGGATATTACCGAAGATTCATCAAGAGACATGTTATGTTCAGCTCCGATTCTCGCGTTACCCGATGGGGTTGACGACTTCTTGGTCTATTGCGATGCATCCATTCAAGGACTCGGTTGCGTGTTGATGCAACGGGACAAAGTGATTGCCTATGGGTCCAGGCAACTGAAGGACACTGAGAAGAATTATACAACACATGATTTGGAATTGGGAGCCGTTGTATTTGCACTTAAGATGTGGAGACATTACCTTTACGGAACAAAATGCACGATATTCACCGACCAAAAGAGCTTACAGCACATCTTTTAACAAAAGGACCTCAACATGCGACAACGACGGTGGGTCGAGTTACTAAATGACTATGACTTAGCAATTAAGTATCACCCGGGAAAAGCCAATGTTGTGGCAGATGCATTAAGTCGAAAGGAGTACGAAAAGCCTCGACGGGTACGAGCGCTGCAACTTACCATTCACACGGGATTGCCGGATCGGATCCGCGATGCCCAACAAGAAGCTTTAAAAGAGGAAAATTTCGCAGCTGAAGCACTGCGAGGGGTGGATGGTAACTCCGAAATTAAGTCCGACGGACTCAGGTATTACAATGATAGAATTTGGGTTCCTTTACTTGGAAATCTTCGTGAGCTCGTGATGGACGAGGCTCACAAATCAAGGTATTCGGTGCACCCTGGATCGGAT
>JBCNJP010010603.1:0-21282 GCA_039602395.1 Deinandra increscens subsp. villosa
AATAGATGATAATTACCTTCTAACCCAAAGACCAGTCATCAAATGTCTGGTGGAGTATATTTTTTCTTGTATGTTTTAGACAGGTTGATGAGAGAAAGATGTTGCTGATGTTGCTACTGCTCAAGTTAAAGAACCAGCCGGACAAGACTTCCATCTGAAAAGAAACTGATCAGGGGAAGTTGTTGGTGTCTTTACAAGTTTTCAAAAGCTTCAAAAGAGCTTCAAAGAAGATGTTCACATGTAGAGGGGAAGCTGAAGATTTCAAGTCGATCTTTGATGAAGAAAATGATGCAGAGAGCAGTTAGAGATCATGAAGATCCAAGATCAACAATCAAGTTCTCCAAAGTTAGGGGTTTCAAGTTCATTCTTACCCTCTAATTTTTGGAGATTCAAGACAGTTACCGAGGATTCAGCAAGAACCAGTTCTTTCAAGAAAAGCAAGTCAATGAGAGTCCTCCATTTCATTGCTTGTTCATTTCAAGAAGTTCAAGCTAATGCTAATCAAGAGGAAGGCCCAAGTGCCCGTCATGAAACCCATTAAAGATTTTTGCGGAAAGAATCTTCATCAACATCTATGCCAGCCAGTCAAGAAGAAGAGTTTCAAAAATTGAAGACATTTAATATCACAAGCCTAGGGGAAGATTGTTGAGGCTAAGATTATGAGGCTTGTAATATTAAATAGTTTGGGCTAGGCTTAGAGGGTTTATTTAGTTTAGTAGACTAGTTTACTTGGGTTTACTATTGGGCTTGGGGTTTAAGATTGGGTTTACCATTAGGGTTTAAGGGCCCAATTGTAAACTCATGGGGTGGCTATATAAACCCCATGAGTTCACCATCATAAGGCTGCTGGTTTACGACTTTAGGAGCAGCCAAGGTGATTACGATCGTAAACTCGAGAGGATCAAGTTTACGATTTCTTATTTGTACCCGACAAGTTCATCTTGTGTGCAAAGATCAGGTTTTTATCGTTTATATTTATCGTATTCTTAGTATTCTTCTCATCTCTTTCTTGAATCACTAATCTAAACGGATTCCGCACGTTTAGATTAGATAATATCATGAACGGTTGTTGATTCTGGACCAACAAATACCATTCTTGCCCTTTTAATGGATATTTGCAAGTAATTGGGGTATTAAAAAAAATGATAAAGCCCAAAAAAATATCAGCCATTAGATGAGTGCAATCAAGGGCCAAGAATTGGTTTTTAAAGTTTTCCCAACTCAAGTGAGTTTTCATTCTACCCTTCCTCTCTCTCTATATATATATACTAGTTTTTGATACCCGTGCGACGCACAGGTGGATTTTAAAAAAAAATAAATCTAAAATTTAACATACTACCTTATAAATGTAATTTGATAAGCGGAATTAAAGAAAAATATAAAGAAAATAAAAACGAATTTGGTTAATCAATATGCTCACCAATCAACGAAATTGGTTGTGCCATAGAACCTCTTGGTTGTGCCTTCGATAAAATTCGATAATTAGAATTAAAGGAAAATACGAAAATTCGATAATATAAAAAATTCACAAACTTGAAAATACAGACTTATAAACAACATTTGATGTTTTGTTTGTCACTTTTCCGTCTTCATCCAATATGAGAAGTTTTAGTCCATCCCTGCTTTTGACCCTTGACAATGCAACATAAAGCTGACCATCACTAAAGCATGGATTCTTCAAATAGAGTCCAACTCTTGAAAGCGACTGACCTTGGCTTTTGTTAACTGTCATTCCGAAACATACCGAAATCGGAAATTGCCTCCTATTAAACTTAAACGGGATACTTTTATCTGAAGGAGACATTGAAATTCTTGGAATAAACGTTCGAAAACCAATATTACTTCCTGATATTACTTCTACTTCTATGATCCAAATAACAACCTGGTCACCATGGTCCAAATAATCTGATGAAAATTTCATGTCAGGTGTTGTTAGAGTTGTAATAATTATTATTAATTACATTAATATAAAAATTCATTGTAATAAAAATAAACCTTTAGAAATTGTAGGTCCAGAAAATCTACCAAGTCACGATATTGATGTCACCAACGAGTGCGGAATCCTCGTAAGTGATTGATTCGAGAAGAAAGTAGATGAAATAGACTTGATAAACAATAAAGATCAAACCTTGAATGAAACACAAGCAATACGTACGTTTAAGGTAAACAATAAAATTTTTGTTTACATATTTCAGGTTCAACTTTACACCATCTTGGACGAAATATTTAAGGAACATCTAGATGGAGGGTAAGTAATATCTCTATAATCGCCAATTAAGTTGTATATAATATATACCGATGTTTCTTTGCTGCATTATTTAATTCTGGATTTGTTATGTTATGTTAGCCGGCTTAAAGGTGACCTGATTTATGGAGTGTTTGATCACCAAGTTCCTATTGCTTTAAGGAAGCTTCCATTTGATAAGCATTTTTCTCTACAAAATGTGACGGTTATCAGCCACATTTATTTTCTCCAGAACAAGGCTATAGACAATTTATTGAGGAACGTTGAGTTATTTCAAGAGACCAGCTGAAGCTTCTATAGATGTAGTAAGTAGCTTTTTCCTTTCTGTTTTTAATGGCTATAAAATTAGTGTCAAGCTACTTATATAAATTTGTTAAGTGGGTATTTTATGCGAAACATACTTGGGAATCACTCCTCAGGTTCATTTTGTCCTAAAAGAACTCATGAGTAAATTAATTGAAGCTGAGGTCATACTTTTGTGAATCACACTTGTTAAACTCGCATTTTTCATAACAAGAGGTGACATTCAACTTATTTGTCACATGTAGAGGTGACATTCAACTTATTTGATGTGTCTTTTTAGGACCTGTTCTTGAAATATTTGTAGCAAAGTTTTCTATTATTTGTCTTGAAAACATTTAAAAATATAAATATAAAAGCTATATTTTGTGCATCTTGGTTCTTAAATACAAGCATAGTGAGCAATATCAATATCATTGAATAAAAGAACAAATATAATCCATTATGACACTTGTTATTGCAGCTTCTGCTCATCTATACGCATAACAGGCCAGTTTTCACAACTATACCCAGTTACATAGCAACAAAGATTATGTTGATTGCAATTAATTGTTTGAAATTATTGATCGTTACGCTTATGTTATATTTTACTATTAATTGAAGGTTGGGAGCAGTTCAAGGGAATGCATTTTAGAAGCAGTTGACCAGCGCGGGGCTTTTTCTATCTTTTCAGCAAAAAGTTAAGTTTTGTTAGATTATATGCTTGATGTCTTATTCATGTGTTCTTTTATATTGGTTTCTGTTGTTGTCTACATTCCATATTCAATCAACGAAACAGATCCCTTTCTTTCCTCTTTTAAATTGCTTTGCATTCTGTTTCATATTGCTTATTGTTAGTGCGGGAACAAAACAACGTGAATAGAGACAATAGAGGTTATATAGTGCTTAATTTTTCTCATAATGAATTTATTATAAACTTCTAATTTTTTTTGTAATTGTTCTATTGTAAGCTTCTAACATTAATCTCAATCTGTCTCAGGGATTTATTCAAGAATGGAATGTGTTGGAAAGAACAGTACAACCAAACAGTAAGTTTGGTGATATACAAGCTTTTTCCCTTTTTGGCTTTTGAAGATTATTTAGAGGTGTCAAGATGAATGGGTCGGATGGGTTGGTTATTGGGTTAAAATGGGTTTATGTCACAAGAGGTCATTTTAGTATGGGGTTAAACGGGTGGGACTGCATAACAAATCAAAATGATTTTAGGTTGAACGGGTCTTTTCTAATACTGGTTGGAGCGGATTGGGTTGATGCTTTAAGAAAAAACTGAAACATGTTCATGTTATTTCTAATACGAGTCTTTGAAATTGTATTTTGTACTTTTTTTCCCTCTTTATATGAATAACTGAGGGACTCATTCTTCCGGGTTTAGATTTGAAATAATAACTGAGGGACTCATTCTATGTACAGGCTGCGTTTTTTGGATTACATCTTCCATTTCAAAACGAGTCAGAACACCTGAACATGGTTTGTACGAGAAGATCAAAGATCTTTCACGCGTCTTAGTACCACAGGTCAAGCTGGACAGCTACGCAATGAGTCGGTGATGAGGTATAATCTAAACTGTTTTGCTATGTACCTTTAAAACAACTGTGATTTGTCTACACATTATTAACACGGTGTGCTCTATTTGCAAGGTATTTTCAAATTCTATTTTCAAACTAATTTTTTATTCTCCATTTACTACGTCAATTACTTATATTAATTGAACTGGCCTGCACTGCAGGCTGCTGTAACTTGCATCTAATTAAATATCCCTACCAATATTTACTATAATACAAACTAAAGGGTTTGACATGTGATGCAGGAGCTTAATTCTCTTTGGTGTTGTAGACAGTGTTCTTGGTTTTTAGGCTTTGGACTAAATGGGGTATACTAATCCTATAACTGATTATGCTTTTATATTATTTAGGTTAAATATTTATTTCTTTTTTTTTATAAAATTTGGATAGACTTATAATGAACTTGTTATTGCAGGTGCTGCTATTTCTTTTCATAAGAATAATTAGTCATGGGGGAATGGGAATGGTGGACGAGAATAGATATGCAGTAATCGATGTCATCAACCTACAAGTGGTACTTTTCATATGCATTTTCTTTGAGTATGTAAACTTAAAATCTGTATTTGTGTGTAATATATTTAATTCAGTTTTCAAGTGTGGGTTCCCTATAAAAACAACTTAAAGGTCTTATAAATTTGATGCAAATTGGGTTTACAGGAAGACATCTCAACCATATTTAGCAAAGCAGATGAGAGAAAGAGTGGAAAGCTAAATGTTGAAGACTTCACTGAAGTAATCAAGATTATGCTGCAAAACTGGCTCAACAAGGTGAGTATCTAGCCATCTATTGTGGTCTCATAAGGTGGCGTCTCAACGACATTGTCGAGAGGTATCCTCAAGTGGAGCTCCATTTGAAGATTAAAAAAATGAAGAATTTTGTCCTGTTGCTGCAGAGTAATCAAGATTCTGCTGCAAAACTGGCTCAACAAGGTGAGTATGTAGCTATATATTATGGTCTCATAAGGTGGCGGCTCAACAAGGTGAGTATCTGGGGATTGGGTTTAGATTGGTCACAGCACGCAGTGGCTTTGGTACTCTGTATGCTAGGTACTGCCATGTGTTCAATTCTTTTCTAAAAGTCTTGTACTGTTTTCTTTGTGTATTGGTAGGCTCTGTTGGCTAGGTACTACCATTGTTTTTTTATAGTTTAGTTTGTGTATGTTTTAGGTACTCCAAATGACAAATATATAAAAATAAAATCTTAATCATTTAAGATTTGTTTATGACTTACTGGGTGTTAAATTATTCTATTTCAACGCTCCAAATAAAAATTCAAACACATTAAAGATATATTTCACGACCTTTTTAAAATCCCCTAATATTTCTATAACAATGCTATTCATAGAGATGGGTTTTCTACTAAGGTCAAAGAAATATTTTATTATTTTTGTGTTTGAAGATTTATTTTTAATTACTATGTCTATGGCTAATATATATTTTATTCAGGTGTTTTGTTATTTTATGCTTGAGATCTATTAATGAGAAAACTAACAAACGTACACTGAAATATATTAAGAAAGAGGAGTGATAAACTAACAAAAACAAATACAACTTTGGTTGATTGTTGTCGCCGGCGAACGTGCATGTACTGCATCATAAAATTGTTACTGTGCCGCATCGCGCTAACAATAATGAATAACACATTGTAAATTGTCACACTGCCATAACACGTCAGAAAATGACGAATAAAGAGCTACAAACTGTTGCCGCTGCAACGCGCGGGCACCATGCTAGTATATATATATATATATATATATATATATATATATATATATATATATAGGGTTAGGTTCGAAATGAGAACTTTTTGTTTTGAGAACATTTGAGAACTAAATCTCAACCACAAATTTCAGGGGGGACCACTACAATTCATGGGAGGGGGGATACATGTAATAAACTTGTGGCTCAAATTAGTTCTTTTTAGTTCTCAAACCCAATTGGTTCTCAAATGATCCTCTCCCATATATATATATATATATATATATATATATATATATATATATATATAGGGTTAGGTTCAAATGAGAACTTTTACTTTTGAGAACTTTTGAGAACTAAATCTCAACCACAAATTTCAGGGGGGACCACTACAATTCATGGGAGGGGGGATACATGTAAATAAACTTGTGGCTCAAATTAGTTCTTTTTAGTTCTCAAATCAAATTGGTTCTCAAATGATCCTCTCCCTATATATATATATATATATATATATATATATATATATATATATATATATAGGGTTAGGATCCTGCGAAAACACATCTTTTTGTGAAAACTGCGAAAACACATATTAAAACTCACGTAACTTTTTCATACATTAACGATTTTTCATAAAATTTGCGCCAAAAGTCTTAGAATTACGTTATCTTTAAATCTGGTGCAAAATATTAAAAAAAAAACTGAACGTTTTTTTTCCCGTGTGATGCACATGTGCATCATATAATTAACAAAAGTTATAAAATGCTACTTTTTCTTTAAATCTAAAGATAACACAACTATAAGATTTAGGGTGCAATTTCTTTTTAAACTATTAATGTATATCACATGTATGAGCGTTTTTTTTGGTATGATGCACATGTGCATCATTCAATAAAAACGCAAAAAAATGATGAAAATATATTGCATATGGTGCGACTAAGAAAAAAAAATATTAACTCATACTAAAAGTATGAGTTATTTTGTGATGCACATGTGCACCGCACAAAAAAATATTTAAAAAAAATAAAAAAAGCGTTAAGTTTTTTAAAACTTTTATAGGATTAAAGATAATATAATTTTAAGACTTTTGGTGCAAATTTTTAAAAAAAATATTAACGTATGAAAAAGTTATGTAGGTTTTAAGATTTGTTTACGCAGTTCTCACAAAAAAAGGTGTTTTCGCAGGATCCTTCCCCTATATATATATATATATATATATATATATATATATATATATATATATACATAGCGTTAGGATCCTGCGAAAACACATCTTTTTGTAAAAACTGCGAAAACACATATTAAAACTCACGTCACTTTTTCATACGTTAACGATTTTTCATAAAATTTGCGCCAAAAGTCTTAGAATTACGTTATCTTTAAATCTGGAGCAAAATATTAAAAAAAAACTGAACGTTTTTTTTCCCGTGTGATGCACATGTGCATCATATAATTAAAAAAAGTTATAAAATGCTATTTTTTTTCTTTAAATCTAAAGATAACACAACTATAAGATTTAGGGTGCAATTTCTTTTTAAACTATTAATGTATATCATATGTATGAGCGTTTTTTTTGGTATGATGCACATGTGCATCATTCAATAAATAACGCAAAAATATATGATGAAAATATATGACATATGGTGCGACTAAGAAAAAAAAATATTAACTCATACTAAAAGTATGAGTTTTTTTTGTGATGCACATGTGCACCACACAAAAAAAATATTTAAAAAATATAAAAAAAGCGTTAAGTTTTTTAAAACTTTTATAGAATTAAAGATAATATAATTTTAAGACTTTTGGTGCAATTTTTTTAAAAAAATATTAACGTATGAAAAAGTTATGTAGGTTTTAAGAATTGTTTACGCAGTTCTCACAAAAAAAATGGTGTTTTCGCTGGATCCTTCCCCTATATATATATATATATATATATATATATATATATATATATATATATATATATATATATATATATAGGGAAGGGTTCCGTGTAGACCCCTTAAATTTTGTAGACCCCGTACACCCCTATAAAACTCAATAAAAATAAAACTCAGTGTTGTAAATTTGGATTTTTTTATTACGATAAGCTTTTAAGAACCAAAAAAATAAATTAATTAATTAAAAAAAACAAAAAACATTAAAAATCGAACATTTTAAGACAATGAGTGTTAAAATAATGAGTTTTAAACGCAACACTGAGTTTTATTTAGTTTATTGAGTTTTAAACTCATTGATTTTTAAAACTCATTGTCTTAAAATGTTCAATTTTTAATGTTTTTCGTTTTTCTTTTTTTTTAATTGTCTTTTTTTGTTCTTAAAAGCTTATCGCAAATAAAAAAACTAAATTAACAAAACTGAGTTTTATTTTTAGTGAGTTTTAATGAGTTTTATTGAGTTTTATAAGGGGTCTACAGGGTCTACAAAAAATAAGGGGTCTACACGGATCTTTTACATATATATATATATATATATATATATATATATATATATATATATATATACTATATATATATATATATAAAGATCTCTGGAAAAAACGCCCCCCCCCCCCAGAAATAAAATCTTGGGTCCGCCACTGGTTAGGATGGGCCTATATTTAGTTATTTATATTATTAACTAGTTTTTTATCCCCGTGTGTTACACAGTTTAATTCAAAATTTTGTAGTGATGTCAAGTTTCTTTTTTATTAATTAAATTATAAACTTTTTGTTTATTATATAGTATAGAGTATTGATAGATATAGATAGATGTAACTTAATAAACTATATTATATATTGAATTAAGTAATTAAATAGTTGGTTATTAAATAATTTAGAAGACAATAAATAAATAGTGTATATATATATATCCAAAATTAGAAGATCCGCTTGTGAATGTTTATTGACGGGAAAAATTGTTCAGGATGAATTGAAGATCTATGGCTTAAAATTTTCCTGTGTAAATTAGAAAGAAAAACTAAAGAAAATAAAAGATGGAAGGGTATTTTTGACTTTTTATCAAATTCCCCCCATTTTTTAAACCTTCATAACTTTTAGATACGACATTATTTTTTTTAAAAAAAATTATACCATAAAAACGAGCGTTTTTTATCTTTAAAACGCGTATAGTGTTGCTATATAAAAAATTAATTTTTTTACTCATTCGATTGTATCAAAATGTTCAGATCATTGTGTCATTGTGTCGTTGTGTCGTTGTGTCAAAATGTTCAGATCATTGTGTTATATTGTGTCAAAATGTTCAGATCATTGTGTCATATGGTGTTAAAAACCGAAAGAGTAATTTTTTTATTTTATATATAGCAGCACAATATATATATACTTTTGACACGACGACACAATGACACAATGATCTGAACATTTTGACACAATGACACAATGATGTGTCAGAATGTTGAAATCATTGTTTCATATGATACCAAAAACCGAAAGGGTAATTAATTTTATATATAGCATCACTATATATACTTTTAACACGACGACACAATGACACAATGAACTGAACATTTTGACACAATGATGTGTCAAAATGTTCAGATCATTGTTTCATATTGTGCCAAAAACCGAAAGAGTATTTAATTTTATATATAGCAACACTATATACTTTTGACACGACGACACAATGACACAATGATCTGAACATTTTGACACAATGACACAATGACTTGTGTCAAAAATCGAAAGAGTAATTTTATTTCATTTTTATATAGCAACACTATATGCGTTTCAAAGATAAAAAAATGCTCGTTTTTATGGTGTAATTTTAAAAAAAAAATAATATCGTATGTGAAAGTTATGAATGTTTAAAGAAAATTGGGGAAATAGATAAAAAGTCAACAAAAGTGGCTAAGACTAAAATACCCCTCCTTCCTTTTTTATTAGATCAAGATCCAATGGTTGAAATTCCTTCGTATCCTTCTTACCCAAAACAAACTTCTCATTTGAACCTCTCCCTATTTTTTAAACCCAAATTTTCCTTTCAGATAATATGTCGAACTTGTCAAAACTTGATTTCGCCGCCCTTGATATTTCTGGGAAAAACTATCTCCCATGGTCTCTTGATGCACAAATTCATCTCACTGTCAATAATCTGGGGTGAAACGATCAATGAGGGTAATACAACTTCCCTCCAAGAGAAAGCTAAAGCTATGATTTTCCTTCGTCACCATCTCCACGAGGACTTGAAGAGATAATACCTCACTGTCAAAGGTCCTTTGGAATTGTGGAAAAACTTTATGGAACATTTTGACCACCAGAAGTTGGTCTTACTCCCCACGGCTCGCTATGACTGGATTCATCTTAGGTTACAAGATTTTAAAACAGTCGGTGAGTACAATTCTACTATTTTCCGCATCAAATCTGGAAAAAATTAATGCGGAGAAGATATAACCGATGAAGACATGCTTGAAAAGACTTTATCAACGTTCCATGCATCAAACATGATCCTATCGTGGCAGAGAGGAAGAGATAGTCGGCGGCCCCAATAGAGGTTCTGGTCGTGGACGGAGCAATTCATGGCATCGTGATTCTCAAAAGTTTAAACCTGAAAGTGGCGAATCAAGTCGACGGAATACGGGACGACATTCTAGGGGGCCAGGTCGCGGCAGCCAAAACAATTCTTGTTATCATTGTGGAATGACAAACCATTGGTCTCGCACATGTCGCACCCACAAGCATCTTTAAGAAACATGTTTGATAAAATGAAATTTTTATTGAAACACTTTAGAAGCAATAACCAGTGATTATAAGTTTAGAGTGGATTATTTTTTGGACATTAAAGGAGATATTAGTTCAATATCAGAAAGAGCAGTGAGAGTCTTTTGTCTTAAGAGATAATCAAGATCATTATGATAAAATGAAATTTTTATTGAAACACTTTAGAAGCAATAACCAGTGATTATAAGTTTAGAGTGGATTATTTTTTGGACATTAAAGGAGATATTAGTTCAAAAGAAGATTTTAGAGTGATTTAGGGGTAACTAAAACTAAGGCAGGCAACAAATAAATTGAAGATGTGATAGTTACTAATTTTAAACACCAAAATAATTTTAGGGCCTACTTGAATAATTGGTTTTCGTTTTGGCTATGGCCAACTATCCAAGTATTATGGACAACTACACTTATGCAATGGCACAAGTGAAATGTTTATGTTTTAGGAACGAGTTAGGTTTGCGTGACACAAGATTAGCACATCATCTTTGAACAGGAGTGAAACACTTGTGCTTCTAAGGCAATTGTCACATGTAAATCTATGAACACATTTTAATTAGGCTAATGTCATGTGTGTATCACAATTATCGTTTAGATGATTGTATTCAAGGATACATCCGACTATGCTTTGTTCATTATTTAGAAATGTACATTTTCTAAGTGATTATTTCCTTCTTTGTGTTAAAATGTAACATGCATATAGTAGCAACAAATGAAGTAATCAGGTTGTGTTAGGTTTTAATGTATCAAATGAAGTAAACAAGTAAACAGGTTATGTTAACTTCTAATGAAACAAATGAAGTAAAGGATTAGAACCTTAAAAAAAAGTTGGTTGTTAAGAGTGCAAACTGCATTTAAACAAATGGAGTAAAGGGTTTTGTTGGCTTCTTGCGCAGAAGTGTGAAGAATTGCAGAATTTTAATTAGTTATGAGTGGAGTTAATAGGAGAACTTACAAAGGAAGTGGGCCTAAAAGTCCTTTGTAGCTATTAGGTTAAATTACTTCTTCAAGGCTTAGTTGATTGCATCATATGTATATGTGTGAAGTACTAAAGTTGTGTAAAAAACACATCTCATGTTGTAGTGAAGGACTTGCTGACCTGAGTAAAGGAACACATTTAGCCTAATGATTAAGCTATAACTCAAGAGTAAGTAGGAAAATATTTTATGTTAGGATCAGTGGCGGACCTACGTAGTGGGGAGGGGGTTCAAGCGACCCCCATCGGTTTTGTACTAGTAGTGGAACGTTATTAAACGAAAATTCCAATGACCCCCATAAATAAATATAATTGACCCCCAATTTATTCAAAACATAAAAATAGCTCAATGGTAGGTGCGCGAGTTTTGGTTTATACTATCCCACGTTCGAACCCTGTTTCCACCGTTTTTCTTCTTTTTTTTTATTTTTTTTTAAATCTCAAGAACGGGATAGGGGGGGTGTAAAGGGTAAACCCTAGTCGATGTTTAATTTTTTTTTATTTTTTTTAAATCTCAAGAACGGGATAGGGGGGGGTGTAAAGGGTAAACCCTAGTCGCTGTTTACAGCGCTGCTCAGAGCTCTCGTCTCTCTCAGTCTTCTCGTCTTTCTTGCTCTCCAATCTCTGTAAGTCATAATCATCTACCTTCTTGTTAATTTCTCTTCATCGCCATCAATGATTTCATTTCCAGTTTGTTTGATTATCATCAATAGACCCACATCTCAATTGGGTATTTTTTTTCTAATTTCTCGCGTAAGTATTCCTTGAATTCTTCAATATCTTCATGTTTAGAATGCGAGATTTTGGGATCATTATCTCTCCTGAATTTGTAGCATCATTGTAAGTTTTGTGTGTCTGTGAGAGAGAAAGAGGGATATTGCGAAGAACCTAATTCTCCGAAAAGAACAACAAACTCCAATTTTCTCTCTTTACCAAATTCTTCTTCTCCGTGTATGTGTTTTTAGTGTGTTAGTTTGATTATACATGAACGTGTGTGTATATATTTGTAACTTTATTGTGGTTTGTATTAAACAATTTGTTTCTTAATTGATAGGTGGTAACAAAGTTTTAGTGAAACCGCGCACCACTCTGTATTCTGATGATTGCCCCTATGCATTTGTAAAGGAGCACCCAAACGGTGGCGATGAATTCAAATTGTTCCAAGCCTTCAACTAAATTCATGGTTAGTATATATCTATTCTTTGATATATTTGATTATAAACTTAAAATTGATACTTGAAATTAATAATAGATAGTTGATACATGAATGAAACTTGAAATTTAGTACTAGATAGTTAATACATGATTGAAATTGATACCCGACCGGACCCGAACTGAACCAAAAAATTTATGGTCGATATATATATATATATATATATATATATATATATATATATATATATATATATATATACTAGTTTTTGATACCCGTGCGACGCACGGGTGGTTTTTAAAAGAATAAATCCGACAATTTAAATATTATAATAAATGTAATTCGATAATTGAAATTAAAGGAAAATACGAAAATTCGATAATATAAAAAGTTCACAAACTCGAAATTACAGACTTATAAACAACATTTGAAGTTTTAGTCCATCCCTGGTTTTAACCCTTGAGAATGCAACGTAAAGCTGACCATGACTAAAGCATGGATTTTTTAAATAGAGTCCAACTCTTAAAAGTGACTGACATTAGCTTTTGTTAACTATCATTCCCAAACATACCGCAATCGGAAATTGACTCCTATTGAATTTAAATGGAAATTTTTTTTATCCGAAGGAGACATCGACATTCTAGGAATATACGTAACCCAAAACACTTTTTGACCCTGTTTAAACAAAATCTTTATTGAACATTTTGTCTAAACAAAAAAAGAGAGATGACAACAAATAACATTTACAAAACCAAACAATAAAGAGAGATGACAACAAATACCTAAAATTTGTCCAATTTCACATAATATACAGGAGTACAAATGAAGCCAAAGGGATTTAGAGTTGATTTGAGATAAGTTTAGAGTTGGTCTTCCCCTTCGTAGACTTTGAGGTCAAATAGGCTGCAATTTTTTCCACAGAATCTGCACAAATCAATGAGTGAATGAGTGGCCAAAAAATGAAACAATTTTTTTTTCATAATTGTAGGGAGTTGAACGAAAAGGAAACCTCAATCATAGCATGATCAACTTGACCCATTTTAGAATTCTTTTCATGTTGCTAATAGACAACACAATATCATTTTCATCAGAATACTACACACGTGGTCATAAACTTTTCATATGCAAAAGATCAATTTTTTCTCTGACTCAATGCTTGGTGCAGCAAAGACTGAACACCAAATAAAAAAAAAGTTATATGCTTAAAATTAATATATTTTTTTTATCAAAAGTTGTAGTTTATTTTCTAATCCATCTGACCCACCCGTTTATCTCTCTAGATACCCGCTCTAAAAATTACAACCTGAAATAGTTAGCGAGCTCGTTTACACAGACCTAAACCAAATTTTGCAAACCACTTTTTAAAAGTGACCACTACCAATATTAGAGCCTCACTATTCTCTGATATTCACTGATATACATACCTCTAAATTTTCTAAATTAAACTCAGTTTGGGCCTCGTACTTTGCCGATGATTTAACATCTGCCTTTGACATTTGATCCTTGGAGAATAACAGTTCTTGTGTTCTGCAAGTCTTTTAATCTTCACAATAGAAGCAACTCAAATCACTGTCCCACCATAAAGAAGTCTCAAGAACTAATGTAAGCACAAATTATAGGATTAAATGAATAATATGAAAATTGACTAAATGGAAAATACAAATAATCTTCTAGTGGCACTCCAGTTGATGTTGAAGTAACAAATTGCCACGATATACCAAATAACATAGTGAAGATGTTGCGACTTCTCAGCATCAGTGAGATCTATGCTTGACATTTGTTGTTCGGAAAGTGTCAAAATAATATAGCTATAACATTAAATACTGATTATTGCTTACTATGCAAGTAATAAACCAAAACACAAATCTATTCACCCAACAAAGATACGGCTTCAATGGGTAGAAAAAAAGGGAATAAGGGCAATATCAAACCTTTGGTAGACGTGCGCTACGACTTGCATACATGATGACTATAACATCTTTGTTGATATGTAGTCTACCAATAAAATTAGCATTGTTTTCTGTAAAAAGAAAATATTACTTGTTGACAATTTGGCAATGATCATGATTAAAAAAAGTTTAAATATGGCAGCAATCTTGTACAAATAATAGTACTACAAATAATACATCAGTAAGCTTGAATGACTGATAAAAGTTGTGATGGAAAGTGAAATAGTCTTAAAGATTGACAATGAAATGATTAAAAACGGTTTAAATATGGTATCAATGAACCACAAATAATCAATATTAAAGATGAGGCAGACTCCAAAGGCAGCGCTCTAGTACAAAGAATAAAACATGTTATGAACATTAACATTGATCATGGATAGTAACAGTCTGAATATGTCATGATTGAACTACAACGAAGACATGTTATGGACAAATACACTTGCAATATAATAAGATGCAGACTTCAAGAACAAATGAGCAGTGTAAATAAAAGCAGAATAAAAAAAAACAGTCATAAGGATGTATTGCTAAGAAGAGCATAATCAAAAAACTTATCCAAGTTGCTGTAAAGCATTCATTAATGGTACTCATCATCAACTAATAAAAGATGCTAGGAGAAAAATAATATATAAAATATAAGCTTGAGTAAATTAAGTTATAATAAACAAATGAGAACACATAACGTCATTATTTCAATCAAGTCAATAGAAGCAACTAAATCATGTTATAGCATAAACAACTATAAAGAGGGAGGAGATGAGCAAAGTGTAAAAACAGTTAAACTGGCCGGTTACTACATCTGATGATCAAGAGGAAAAAAATTATATCATTGGATGTTTGGGAGTTACAAAACTAATTGAGTTTCCTTCCTGAACCTAGTTCGAAATCAAAAGAACAATTCTTATAAATTAAAGTGACCACTTCTAACTTCTCATAGTCAAAGATTACATAAACGTACCATATTGCTTTTTATAGGCTACTTCATTGCAAGAAGTTTAGTTTAACATTCCCTTGTTGTTCATAATCACTAATACAACAAAATAAACCTTGAAACCGACTATATGTCATTTTCCAACGACTTGTGCTTGAAAGCCATTGCTTTCTTCATCTTCTTTCATTACACAAAACTATAAAAATAAAAATAAAAAACTCCATGATTTATAACGAAATAAATCATCAATAAACTGAATAGGTATAAACCTTTTTCTATGATAGGATTGCTGAATCAAACTCCTCAATTTTACAGTACCTGATTAATATACCAAGAAACCAGTGAATCTTCATATTCAACCTAAACAAAAAAAAAAGATATCTTGTTAGGGTTAATCAATGTTATCCTGAAAACAAAATCAAATAACAATCTCAAGTTGAATTCATTGTAATTACTATGTAGATTAAGGGATTAGTTAAGAAAACATTAAAAGATCGATGACAATTATGCTTATGTGCACTGTCTGTAAAAAATTAGGGTTTTACATAATCATATCACTGTTACAAATCATATATCACAATCGATTGGATATGAGTTTTCGAAATCGTGACTGATTTAGATTAGAAAGAAAGATTAAAAGAAATCGCACATAAGAATCGAAGATTAACAGACATCGATTAACAAATGAAAGAGAGGGCGTACCTTAAATCAACGAAATCGAGTGCGAATTGGTAGGATCGGATATTTCAAAGGAGAAGATTCAGAGAGGGTTCCAAAAGAAGCTTGAAGCGAGGATGAATTTAAGGGATTTAGGGAATTAGGTTTTCTAAAAAGCCAGGCATGTAGATTCATTTGCCTTTCAAAAAAAAAAATTCCCGATTCATTTAAGGTAGTATCATCTAGGCGGGAAAACCAAAAAATGGGGTGTTGTGGTGATGCCACGTGGCCACCATTCTTTTCATATATATATTATATAGATATATATATATATATATATATATATATATATATATAGGGTTAGGTTCAAATAAGAACTTTTTGTTTTGAGAACTTTTGAGAACTAAATCTCAACCACACATTTCAGGGGGGGACCACTACAATTCATGGGAGGGGGGATACATGTAAATAAACTTGTGGCTCAAATTAGTTCTTTTTAGTTCTCAAACCCAACTGGTTCTCAAATGATCCTCATATATATATATATATATATATATATATATATATATATATATATATATATAAAGATCTCTGGAAAAAACGGCCCCCCAGAAATAAAATCTTGGGTCCGCCACTGGTTAGGATGGGCCTATATTTAGTTATTTATATTATTAACTAGTTTTTTATCCACGTGTGTTACACAGGTTAATTCAAAATTTTGTGGTGATGTCAAGTTTCTTTTTTATTAATTAAATTATAAACTTTTTGTTTATTATATAGTATAGAGTATTGATAGATATAGATAGATGTAACTTAATAAACTATATTATATATTGAATTAAGTAATTAAATAGTTGGTTATTAAATAATTTAGAAGACAATAAATAAATAGTGGATATATATATCCAAAGTTAGAAGATCCGCTTGTGAATGTTTATTGACGGGAAAAATTGTTCAGGATGAATTGAAGATCTATGGCTTAAAATTTTCCTGGGTAAATTAGAAAGAAAAACTAAAGAAAATAAAAGATGGAAGGGTATTTTGACTTTTTATCAAATTCCCCCCATTTTTTAAACATTCATAACTTTTAGATACGACATTATTTTTTTAAAAAAATTATACCATAAAAACGAGCGTTTTTTATCTTTAAAACGCGTATAGTGTTGCTATATAAAACATTAATTTGTTTTACTCATTCGATTGTATCAAAATGTTCAGATCATTGTGTCATTGTGTCGTTGTGTCATTGTGTCAAAATGTTCAGATCATTGTGTTATATTGTGTCAAAATGTTCAGATCATTGTGTCATATGGTGTTAAAAACCAAAAGAGTAATTTTTTTATTTTATATATAGCAGCACAATATATATATACTTTTGACACGACGACACAATGACACAATGATCTGAACATTTTGACACAATGACACAATGATGTGTCAGAATGTTCAAATCATTGTTTCATATGATACCAAAAACCGAAAGGGTAATTAATTTTATATATAGCACCACTATATATACTTTTGACACGACGACACAATGACACAATGAACTGAAAATTTTGACACATTGATGTGTCAAAATGTTCAAATCATTGTTTCATATTGTGCCAAAAACCGAAAGAGTATTTAATTTTATATATAGCAACACTATATACTTTTGACACGACGACACAATAACACAATGATCTGAACATTTTGACACAATGACATAATGACTTGTGTCAAAAATCGAAAGAGTAATTTTTATTTCATTTTTATATAGCAACACTATATGCGTTTCAAAGATAAAAAAAATGCTCGTTTTTATGGTGTAATTTTTTTAAAAAAAATAATATCGTATGTGAAAGTTATGAATGTTTAAAGAAAATTGGGGAAGTAGATAAAAAGTCAACAAAAGTGGCTAAGACTAAAATACCCCTCCTTCCTTTTTTATTAGATCAAGATCCAATGGTGAAATTCCTTCATATCCTTCTTACCCAAAACAAACTTCTCATTTGAACCTCTCCCTATATTTTAAACCCAAATTTTCCTTTCAGATAATATGTCGAACTTGTCAAAACTTGATTTCGCCGCCCTTGATATTTCTGGGAAAAACTATCTCCCATGGTCTCTTGATGCACAAATTCATCTCACTGTCAATAATCTGGGGTGAAACGATCAATGAGGGTAATACAACTTCCCTCCAAGAGAAAGCTAAAGCTATGATTTTCCTACGTCACCATCTCCACGAGGACTTGAAGAGAGAATACCTCACTGTCAAAGGTCCTTTGGAATTGTGGAAAAACTTTAAGGAACATTTTGACCACCAGAAGTTGGTCTTACTCCCCACGGCTCGCTATGACTGGATTCATCTTAGGTTACAAGATTTTAAAACAGTCAGTGAGTACAATTCTACTATTTTCCGCATCAAATCTGAAAAAAAATGATTGCGGAGAAGATATAACCGATGAAGACATGCTTGAAAAGACTTTATCAACGTTCCATGCATCAAACATGATCCTATCGCAGCAATATAGGGAACACAAATTCACTAAATATTCTGAATTGATTTCATGTCTTTTGGTCGCTGAACAAAATAATAAGCTTTTGCTACAAAATCATCAAGCACGACCTGTTGGTTCAAGCCCATTACCTGAAGCTAATGCGGATACTTTTCAGAGCAGTCGTGGGAGAGGAGGATAGTCGCGGCCCCAGTAGAGGTTCTGGTCGTGGACGGAGCAATTCATGGCATCGTGATTCTCAAAAGTTTAAACCTGAAAGTGGCGAATCAAGTCGACAGAATACGGGACGAAATTCTGGGGGGCGAGGTCGCGGCAGCCAAAACAATTCTTGTTATCATTGTGGAATGACAAACCATTGGTCTTGCACATGTCGCACCCACAAGCATCTTTAAGAAACGTGTTTGATAAAATGAAATTTTTATTGAAACACTTTAGAAGCAATAACCAGTGATTATAAGTTTAGAGTGGATTATTTTTTGGACATTAAAGGAGATATTAGTTCAAAATCAGAAAGAGCAGTGACAGTCTTTTGTCTTAAGAGATAATCAAGATCATTATGATAAAATGAAATTTTTATTGAAACACTTTAGAAGCAATAACCAGTGATTATAAGTTTAGAGTGGATTATTTTTTGGACATTAAAGGAGATATTAGTTCAAAAGAAGATTTTAGAGTGATTTAGGGGTAACTAAAACTAAGGCAGGCAACAAATAAATTGAAGATGTGATAGTTACTAATTTTAAACACCAAAATAATTTTAGGGCCTACTTGAATAATTGGTTTTTGTTTTGGCTATGGCCAACTATCCAAGTATTATGGACAACTACACTTATGCAATGGCACAAGTGAAATGTTTATGTTTTAGGCACGAGTTAGGTTTTCGTGACACAAGATTAGCACATCATCTTTGAACAGAAGTGAAACACTTGTGCTTCTAACGCAATTGTCACATGTAAATCTATGAACACATTTTAATTAGGCTAATGTCATGTGTGTATCACAATTATCGTTTAGATGATTGTATTCAAGGATACATCCGACTATGCTTTGTTCATTATTTAGAAATGTACATTTTCTAAGTGATTATTTCCTTCTTTATGTTAAAATGTAACATGCATATAGTAGCAACCAATGAAGTAATCAGGTTGTGTTAGGTTTTAATGCATCAAATGAAGTAAACAAGTAAACAGGTTATGTTAACTTCTAATGAAACAAATGAAGTAAAGGATTAGAACCTTAAAAAAAAGTTGGTTGTTAAGAGTGCAAACTGCATTTAAACAAATGGAGTAAAGGGTTTTGTTGGCTTCTTGCGCAGAAGTGTGAAGAATTGCAGAATTTTAATTAGTTATGAGTGGAGTTAATAGGAGAACTTACAAAGGAAGTGGGCCTAAAAGTCCTTTGTAGCTATTAGGTTAAATTACTTCTTCAAGGCTTAGTTGATTGCATCATATGTATATGTGTGAAGTACTAAAGTTGTGTAAAAAACACATCTCATGTTGTAGTAAAGGACTTGCTGACCTGAGTAAAGGAACACATTTAGCCTAATGATTAAGCTATAACTCAAGAGTAAGTAGGAAAATATTTTATGTTAGGATCAGTGGCGGACCTACGTAGTGGGGAGGGGGTTCAAGCGACCCCCATCGGTTTTGTACTAGTAGTGGAACGTTATTAAACGAAAATTCCAATGACCCCCATAAATAAATATAATTGACCCCCAATTTATTCAAAACATAAAAATAGCTCAATGGTAGGTGCGCGAGTTTTGGTTTATACTATCCCACGTTCGAACCCTGTTTCCACCGTTTTTCTTCTTTTTTTTTTATTTTTTTTAAATCTCAAGAACGGGATTGGGGGGGTTGTAAAGGGTAAACCCTAGTCGCTGTTTAATTTTTTTTATTTTCTTTAAATCTCAAGAACGGGATAGGGGGGTGTAAAGGGTAAACCCTAGTCGCTGTTTACAGCGCTGCTCAGAGCTCTCGTCTCTCTCAGTCTTCTCGTCTTTCTTGCTCTCCAATCTCTGTAAGTCATAATCATCTACCTTCTTGTTAATTTCTCTTCATCGCCATCAATGATTTCATTTCCAGTTTGTTTGATTATCATCAATAGACCCACATCTCAATTGGGTATTTTTTTTCTAATTTCTCGCGTAAGTATTCCTTGAATTCTTCAATATCTTCATGTTTAGAATGCGAGATTTTGGGATCATTATCTCTCCTGAATTTGTAGCATCATTGTAAGTTTTGTGTGTCTGTGAGAGAGAAAAAGGGATATTGCGAAGAACCCAATTCTCCGAAAAGAACAACAAACTCCAATTTTCTCTCTTCTTTACCAAATTCTTCTTCTCCGTGTATGTGTTTTTAGTGTGTTAGTTTGATTATACATGAACGTGTGTGTATATATTTGTAACTTTATTGTGGTTTGTATTAAACAATTTGTTTCTTAATTGATAGGTGGTAACAAAGTTTTAGTGAAATCGCGCACCACTCTGTATTCTGATGATTGCCCTTATGCATTTGTAAAGGAACACCCAAACGGTGGCGATGAATTCAAATTGTTCCAAGCCTCCAACTAAATTCATGGTTAGTATTGTTAGGGGTCAAT
>JBCNJP010010604.1:0-21281 GCA_039602395.1 Deinandra increscens subsp. villosa
GTCATATTTGTACTAGTGATGAATTATTCATTGAATGTTATAATGAGGAATGGGAATAAAATCCTTAAATTTTCGATTTTAAAAGTAAACATTAAAATAATAATTGAATACTTCGAGATAAGAGAGTTTGGACGGAAAAAATTTTGTGAGGTGAAATTTGGTGGTGACACTTGTTCATTTTTGTAATTATTTATTATGTAGTATAGATATAGATATATACATAGATTATAATACTATTTAATTTCTTTTATTAGTGGATAATGATCGTCTTTCTTTTTTAAACGGCAAATCTATCGTACTTCCACTTCTAAATTATTCCCCAAACTAAATTAAAACATTATTCCACCATTTCCTGGCTTAATATATTTTACCAAATATTATATGGATGTAACCTGATTACATTGCTCAATATTATTGTGTTTAATATATTTTTAAAAATTAAATTTGTTATAGGCAACGATATTATGAAATTAATGATAATTATTTATGTACGGCTATTAAATTAAATATTATAATTAGAGCCTCTTACAAGTATTATGAAACTACGACTATTAGATTTAAACTATAATTATAGCCGTGTACAATTAATGTAAAACAAAAAAAAAGTTAGAAACATTATTGAAATTACAATATTATGATATCTCTATTCTTTAATAATTATAAAATATCCACTCGTTCGGGAAAATCATTTTGATGGAGTACGTTTTTGTCAAGTTTTGAATATAGATATACTTCATGATTATTCGAACATTTGTCATATGCTCATATATTATGAAATTAAGTATGTTTAACAAAATTATCTTTGTTGATTACTCAAATTTGTTAGTGAGATTAAAAGTTTAGTTAACTAAGCCTATTAAGTAATAAATCAACAAATAAAATAATATGGAAAAATTTATCTACTAAATTAAAATTTCCGCGTTATAAATAGAAGTTATAGAAAAATAACATAACAATTTTTAAAAAAATTACGTCTAGTCGTCTAATCACATCTTTAAAAACATCAAGTGCAATCAGGAAAGTTACTTTTTATATATTCCATCAGTATATCAACACATACAATCATCAAGATATAACTTTTAAAAAACCAAACTTTAAAAAATAAATAATAGAAGTTAAATAATGTATTTTTAATTTGTCCATATAAAAATTAATAACCTAAGTAAAATATATAATTTAATCATAAGTTTGAATACAATAAATAATTTAAACCATTTGATAAAATGTAATAGCAAAAAGGAAAAAGAAAATTGAATTTAAAAATAAATATGAAAAGCCAAATTTGAAGTTTTGAAAAAAATAAAGAATAATATAAATATTAAATTAAATATAAAATATAAATGAATTTCTTATAGTTGGTTGAGAGAGAAAAAAAGAATAAGGATAACTATAATAGTCACAAGTGAATTACATAACATTGTAATCATATATGAGATTTACTTTATGATTTTTTTCTCTATATATAATACATCAACCTTAATGGGTTGGTACGTTATATTATTACTTTGTTAGACTTGATTATGTCAACCCTAAACACATTCCATCGTTCAATTCGAAACTAAAACGAATAGGCTTGAGAAATATGTATTAGCTATTTACGAAAGTTAATTTTTATTTATTTCATTAATATATCAACACATACAATCATCAAGATATGACTTTTAAAAATCAAACTTTAAAAAAATAATATAGTAGAAGTTAAATGACGTGTTTTTAATTTGTCTATATAAAAATTAGCAAACTTAAGTAAATTGTAAAACATACAGTTTAATCGTAAATTTGAAAACAAGAAACAATTTAAAACATTTGATCAAATGTAATAGTAAAAGAGAAAAAGAAAAAAAGTGAATTTAAAAATGAATCTGAAAAGCCAAGTTTGAAGTATTAAAAAAGAATAATATAAATATTAAATTAAATATTAAGTATCAAATTAAATATTAAATATAAGTTAGGTTCAAATAAGAATTTTTTTTAAATCTAAAAAGTCTAAGAAGGATTTTGGGACTGACATGTGTCTTTTTATTATTTTTAAGGAGATATAATATTAGTCTTAGTCATCTTTGTTAACTTTTTACCAAGTTCCTCATATCTTTCTAAACAATCAGAATTTTTTTCATAAATAGTATATTTGTAAAAGTTCTTAACAAAAATAGGGGGTTCGTTTTTTTTCATTAATGGGTATCCCGCACTTCCCAAGTGCGGGGGTTAGGCTCGGGAGTGGCTCGGAGAACTCTGTAGAAAAGCTGGGGCCCACCGCACTTCCCAACTGCGGGACGCAGTCAACCGAAAGAGAATCTGGCCCCACTTGCAGTTACCAAGTGCGGGACTAGGTCAAAAAGAGGGCCCATCGCTGTTGCCAACTGCGGGGGACTGTCATGTCACAAACCCTAGTTTTGTTTTTTTTTAAAGCTTTAACACTGATTTGAAGCAGACTGCATGCATGTGACATTTTCTGCATGCATTCCCAAACACTGATTTGATAACTCGAGGAGCATATGAAAAAACACTGATTTGATGACTCGAATTTTTTTTTCTGAAAGGCAGTGATTTGATGACTCGAATTGATTCCTGCATACGAAAAAACATTGATTTGATCACTCAAGTTGATTAAGACTGAATTGATTCCTCTGCAAAAACACTTATATGATGACTCAAATTGATTGCATGAGAACACTAGAAAACGCCATCTTTAAATTGAGAGTTTATCTCAGTTGAATTCTCACAAAACGCCATCTTCTTTAAGAATTTTCAAGTGCAGAAATTTCAATCACCACAAATCCAATTAAGAAAATGTCTTCTTCATTTAGTCCCTTTTTGTTAAGAATTTTCTGGGGTGGTAGCATATCATTCCAGAACGGTGTTGTTTCAGCCTCCGAAGAAACTAATATCTCAACATATCCCACATTTCAGAAATTTTCATATGAACAATTGGTTCATATTGTATACGGCTTATTTGGTGTTAGCCAACAAGATTATAACGTCACTATTTTGTTGCCGTATGAGTTTCAGAGGCTGCGCGATGTTTCAATAATCAAAGATGATGGGAGTTTAAAAATGTTGTTCGATTTGGCGGGAACAAAACCTAACTACGTTGGTGATGTTTACGTTAAAATGGAAGAAGTAATCAACACTTGTCATACTGGTTATAATAACCAGGAGAATACTGGTTATAATAACCAGGAGAATACTGGTTATAATAACCAGGAGAATAGTGGTTATAATAACCAGGAGAATACTGGTTATATTAACCATGAACCGACAAATTCAGCGGAAGACGATGGCTTTGATGGGTCTGATGGCTACATATCTTCATCAACGTCCGAAGAAGATAGAGATCACCTCAGGTTGGTAGAGGAGGATGACACCGATGAAGACGGCTACGATGAACCAGCAGCAGAATATCGCGTGGTAAATCATGCAGGGGGTTCACAAGTTCCACAAGTGAACCCTGATATTGACACTTCTGTTTTGGAAGAGCTAGAAGATCTTGATTTACAAGAGGAGGATTTTATGGTTTTCTGGAACGAAGAAACAAATGTTATTAGAGCAGGTATGTACTTCAAGTCGAAGAAGGATGTTCAACATGTTGTTGGCCGGCCAGTGGAACATTAGTCAGGGTAGAGAGCTCTATGTCAAAGACAGCAGGCCGGGGAGATGGAACGCAATATGCAGGACTAATGCTCCTGCTTTGTAGACGATACTCATTGTAACTGGATGGTCTCCGCGACAAGACAGGGAAATGCAGCTTCTAGTTTGTGGAGGATTATAAAGTGGGTTCGTGGTCATAACTGTTACGGGTCATCCGTTGGTAACAACAACACAAGTCTTACATCAAGGTCTATTGCATCGTACATCAACCATGCAATAGTTGCTGATCTTACATTTCCTGTTAAGCAAATACAGGCATTTTGTAAGGATAGATTTAGTGTTGTTGTTTCTTATATCAAGGCCTGGAGAGCTCGTAGAAGAGCTATTCAAAATATTTATGGCAACTGGGAATCCAATTTTGAAGAACTGCCTAAGTATATCAACGCATTGCAACGAGCAAACCCCAGTACTGTTGTGCAGTGGCGTCATCAAGCGGACGGGTCATCAAGCTCGTTTGTATTTAAGTATGTATTTTGGGCATTTGGACCGTCCATAAAAGCATTCCATCGATGTCGACCCGTTGTATGTATTGACGGAACACATTTGAAGGGGTCTTATAAGGGGAAATTGCTTATGGCGGTATCAAAAGATTCCAATGGTTACATACTTTCGGTAGCCTACGCTATCGTTGACGAAGAGACGAACGAAAGTTGGGGTTGGTTTCTTGAACAGTTTGGAAGACATGTACGATCAGATTCTCAAAAGAATCTGTGTGTTATTTCAGACCGGCATCAGGGCATTATACACACTATGAATAACCTTGAAGGATGGAATGACACAGTAGTGGTTCATCGCTATTGCCTACGTCACATTCGTAGCAACGTTATGACCAAGTTCAAGTCAGTTAAAGTTAAACGTCTCTGTTGGGGGATTGGGTGTGACGCCCACTTCCAGACTTGGCTCCAGAAGGGGTCACTAATCGGATTTACTCATGAACACAAGGTAATAACAGAGATTACTAAGCAGCGGAAATTTTAAACTTTTATTCAATTGCCAAGTACTACAAAGTAAGAGATAATTTACATAAGGAAATACTAACTATCATTACGTTTTATTGCTATAACTATATCTATGCCAGCTTGCCATAACATTCCTTCCTTCCGATAGCTTGTCTGTCTAATCCCTTATCACCAGGGCCTTCTCATAACTAGTCGAAGCCTCACCCTGACCTGACATACATACATTTTTGGAAAAGGTCAGCTTACGCTGGTGAGTTCTATATTTTAAAAGCTTTACCTCGGTGTGAGGTTTAAAACCCTTGGACCTGCAAGATCCCTTTTTCACAGACAATTAACAAGTATAATATATATCACAATTATATAATACACAATATTCCTTAACAGGAAATACCCCCTATAAACCATTTATCCCATTATCCTTTTCTACAACCCCAACATCTATTACTAGTGTAAACCCTGCTAATGATAGGCAGAGATATCATCATTGCTGACTGCCGAGTTTACCCTTCTAGGGTATTCCCTATAACGGTCAGTCGCCCCTCTTTCCCCTATTTGCTAACTGCCGAGTTTACCCTTCTAGGGCATTCCCTGTAACGGACAGTTGCCCCGTTTCCCCCTATTTGCTAGCTGCCGAGTTTACCCTTCTAGAGCATTCCCTGTAACGGACAGTAGCCTTCCCCCTTTCTATTTGTAGTGCCCTTAACCCCATTGAGTAACACTACGTCCTAACTCCTCATGTACTACTACCCGCCCCTAGTTAAATAACCAAGTGACTTAAGATTATTAGTAAACAGTGATAAGGTCTTCATATACTGCAACAAGTGGACATCTCCCAATTTATCGTTAGTGTATGTATACAGGGCGTATCCTCCACACTTCTGATATACTGGGTAACTAATATTATTATGTATATATATAGGAAGTACCAGCGGCGTATCCACCACATAATAATAAAGCAAATGCATCACCTGTTCTCATATAATCATACATATTCACTATAACGTTTACTAATAATTCATTTATCACTTGACTATTTAATTTCGAAGCAAATATAACACATATCATATCACAGTCATTATAATTACGTTATAACACGTAAAATGATTTAATATCATTTTCATAACATATCATATATATATATTTCTATATATATTATCCCAAAAGCCTTTTAACAATTTATCAATTCAAGATATTTCACGTATATGCATTTCCATAACAGTCCACATATATATATCAATTCAATAACAATTTAACAGTTCAATATACCCATTAACAATTAGCACCTAGCAGTTTGATATATATATATATATATCATTCAAAGGTAATTCAACAGTTTAACACTTCAATAGTTCAGATAGGCAACATTTCAGTTATAAATCATTTAAATGCATTTTATAACATTTGTATGTATATCAGCCCGAAAACATTTAAAACATTTAAAATATTTAGGAGTGGGCTCATAGAACTCACCTTATTTCTTTAACCAGTTACTTGGACGGAACTTCCGCAACGATTCCCGATTTAACCTAATTTGCGTATCGTATGGCGTTAACGCAAGGTTTTATACAATAAACACTTCCTATGTTTATTTTAACATCTTATTATCTTAATAATATTCAATTATTAAGTTTATCCTTTTAAAGGTCAAAATGACCAAAATGCCCTTTAGGCAGTTATCCTTTTCTTTTAATTGATAATATGAAGACGCACATTCCTATAAGTAGACACTCACTCCGGGATCGCCCAGTGTTGGGATGCCATTGCCCAGATGGGATGGCGACACCCCCGCTATTGCCAGAAACCCCAGTGTACAGGTGCCTACCCTTCCGGTCCGCGCGAACTTCTAAATAACCGATTAACTCGGTATCTTTAAATACTTTATTATTTCTCCATTTTAAACCCATATATGTTTATTATATATATAAACATGTTACCATACCAAAATTCAAGTCCCCAAACCCTCCGGATTATTTTATATTAAATAACCTTATTTCGAAACCCTAATTTCATAAATTTCTCGTTTTATTATCAAAACTCATTTTTATTCAAAACCGTCTTAGGGTATTATCCATTATAACATTTTATAATATCCTTTAAAATGGCAAAGCCTATTTCAAAACCGTTTACTCGATTTGGGCATAATAACGACATGAAAACCCTAATTTTTGACCCGTTTATAAAACCCATACCAAACCTTTACCAAGTCTGAAAAAAACTTAGGGCTTTCTTATATAACATCATTTTAAGAGTACCTACAAAAATTCAGAGCCTAACTCCCACCCGATCACCCGAATTTGATGATTTTTATCCAAGAACCCTAATTTTAACCTAGATTTAGAACTCGATCATAACAACAATATTAACTGAAATTGATTGAGGGCTATTGTAGATCATACCTAGAAACGTAGGACTGCTGAAAATTAGCTTCTAACTCCAAGCGGATTGCACGAATTTTGCAGAAGAAGTTTCGGTTTCAAGAGAGGGTTTTTGGGTTGGGATTTCGTGAATTGGTGATGTTCTAAGCCGTATTTCGGTCTCTATTTATACTGAGGAGGGTCGAAATTATCATCAGACACGTATAGAGGTGACTAGCTGATCAAAATCGACACATGGATGCGGAATCGTGGGCTGCAAGAATGAGCCGTGGCCAAAACCTCGACCAGGCCGGCTCGCGTATCGCGCCGGACCGAGGGCTAACCCTCGCGATACGCCGGCTAACTTTCAGCAAATGACAGCTTTAGTCCTTGTACTTTTTATTTATATTTTAACCCCCTAATTGATACCAAACTGTTATTTTATGCACCGAACTATTATAAAACATGTTAAATAAAGTTTCTAAGGCTCGGGACACTCTCGATGATATATGTATACATACGTATATATTTTTATATATTTATATATATATTTTTCATTATTTACACTTTGGCCCCTCAAACTTTATAATACTTATTATTTTATGTACCGAATCACTTTAGGATATTATTATAATATATTATAAGCCTCGGGGTACTTATAAAAGGTATAGATACGTATAATATCCGTAAGTATTCATAACTTTAAATAAATTACACTTTTAGCCCTTTAACTTTTATCTTATGCATATTAAACCCTAATCTTTTGATGTAACTATCATTTTACATCTTACAACCTTCCTAAACATATTTCTAACATTTTTGAAGGTTCGGGTCACATATAACAATATATATACATATATATATATTTGTGTATTTACATAAATTACACTTTCCACCCTTCTATTTTCTTGTTAATTATTAAGCATGCATTTTCTACATGTATAACTATCTAAACACGCATTTCTACATATATATTCATCAAATGAATATTTCACATGTATCTATGCTATTCAACCATATTTTACACATGTATTTGATATAATGTAATCACGTAGAGGCATTTTCTCCCGGTTATTATTTATTCCTATCATATAAACGTTTAGCTACGTTTTTCATGCCAACATCATATATATCAATTATCTTTGATATAAAACATGTATATACCTCATTTCCTTATCTCATGTTATCAATCAACACGTATATCTTCATGCAATACTCTTTTATCAATTTATTACCCGGTAATGGGTAAATATGCATTTTCTCACCCGTTTTATCACGTTTAGCTATCTAACACATATATAACATGTATTATTCATAGTAGCTACGTATTCTATCAAATTTTGGGATGTTACAACTCTACCCCCCTTAAATAAGGTTTCGTCCCGAAACCTGCTCCGTTTACGAATAACTCATAAATGAGATATTCCAATTTCACCCCTTTCCTTCCTAGGTTGATTCAGAATCTTACCTAGGCATTCATAACACTTTAGCTAAAGGAACTATCTTGCTCCTAACCCTTCCTTCTAATTGCGATTTAGAACCGCAACACGCATTTCTATATACGATAACCCGACATTTAGTACGATTCTATCGAAAGATGTTATTTCTGACTCGTTTGCTTCAGAACTTCGCAACGATTCTGTAACAGATGAACATATATTAGCTAACTCCTTGGAAGAACGCGTCTCCGCGAGACTTTTACTGCTCCATTTTACCCTTTGCGTACGTTGAACGTTTATCTACACTTGCATGCCTTGATCTTCATTCTTGAATTCCAACAGTCCCTCACTTGCTTACTAATAAGTGATCTATATCCATAAATTCTACTGATTTGTTTTCCACAGTGGCCCGTACTATTTACTTACACGAGACTAACTCTAGTCCACTTCTCGTTGTATCTCAGGTGTATATATATAAGATGTACCAGCGGCGTATCTACCACACCTTTGATACAACCAGAGGTGTACTAGTCCTAGCCTAGTGTAAGATGACATTACTATTCTAACCACAACAAAGTCAGTATAATTTATGACTATTTATTACTTACTTTCAATAAACTAGTTGGACATCTTGATTAATGCTTTCATTTCCTGAGTGTAAACACTACCGCTGCAAGCTTCAAAATTCTCGGATGATTTCTAACGTTTAACGTTCATTCTTCTAAGGCAGTCATAATCTAAAGGATTCGCAATCCTAACTAACGGCCTATCAAGCAATTCGTAAAACCATTCGATAGAACTCATAATAACGTTAAAGTCATAACACGTATTCAAGCAACCTATTTATCGAGAAATGTACCTGAGGTCACATCAGGTCCTTCGATAGCAGTTAGGTTGTAAACTTTACTTTTGGCTCCTGAAGCTGGAACTGATCTTAATGGCATCGGGTTTCTTACTATCTTAGGGCAATTTGCTTTAACATGCCCCGGGCTCCCACACTCGTAGCATTTCTTAGCTTCCGGACAACTGTTAGCGTAGTGTCCTTCCTTTCCACACCTATAGCAACTCGTTGGTTTTACCCAACACTCTCCGTGATGATATTTGTCACACTTACGACACTTAGGCTTGTCGTCTTTGGAATCTTTCTTCAGCTTCTTGTGAAATTCTCGGTTATTCTTCTTTGAACTTTCTCCAGTCTCTGAAACTTTCCTCTTAGGTTCTCCCGGTCTTCCTTCGTCGCCATATTCTTCTTCGTAAACCATAGCACTAATGTCGATTGCTTCCTGGTATGTCTTTGGAACATGAGGCCTAACTATCTTCCTTACAGCAGCAGGAAGAGCCTGAACGTATCTCTTCACCTTCTCTTCCTCGGGTGTCACCAATCTTGGCACTAACCTTGCCATCTCGTCAAACTTGCTCGTGAACTCTTGATGGGTCATAGTACCTGCTTCTAACTTCAGAAAGTTAACCTCGATCCTCTCCAGCTCGTGTCTCGGGCAAAACTTGTTCATCACTAGCGTCTTCAAGTCATTCCACCTCATAGCAGCAACAGCTTGCTCGTCTCGGGATTGTAGAATCGAGTCCCACCAAAATAATGCTTCTCCTTTGAAGGAATGGGCTGCGTACTTCACCGCTTGGTCTGGACGACACTCACTAATACCTATTACAGCTTCCATCTCTCGAATCCAACGAACAGTCGAACCTGCATCTCTCTTTCCTTCAAATGACGGAGGCCTACATCCACTAAAAGATTTGAAGGAACATCCGTGATTGGCATTTCCCGCACCTTCAGCAGCATCACCATTGGCTCCTCCGGCTCCCGCTCCGTTTGCACCTCCACCAGCAGCTCCATGAAGTTGAGCGATTAGATTAGGTAAGGCCGCCTGGAACATTTGATTCAACTCTGCCGCCATAGCTGCCCTTTGCTCGTTTGTAAAGACGTTATCTCTCGCGTTATTCTCTCGTTCGGGATTCGCACGCGTACGTCTTCCTGTACCGGTTGCTCTGCCGGCACCCCTACCTCTACCACGTCTGCCTCTTATCATCATCATCCTACATTCCAGGTGAGTGACATTCAGAATTTATGTGACGTAAAGTCCCCAAACTTTTGAATACATGATAACCAGATAAGTACCGGTACCAAAGCAATTATATAGTTATGATGTGTTCAAAAACCCAGTTACTTCCATCACAATCCTTCTAAGTGTCCACTCTTCTCTTTTATCCTTTTACCGGTAACTCATAAGTTTAAAACCGGTTCTTCAACATCTCGCTCCTTAATTATACCGTCTCATAATTTTCTCTGCACTTGGACATACAATAGTTAGGACCTAGGGTATGTTTATACGGCTAATACCAAATTGCAGTAGCTAATTGCAATCCGGTCTTTTCCACACTTCACATACTCTAGATGCTACTTACTATGTCCCTAATGCATTCTCGTTTCTACGGGCACAAGCTATCCTGGCTGGCATCTATATTCCTTATCTCATCCTACTTTGTCTTTCCAGAGTCCTAGTTTAAGTCTAGATACTGCATTAGTACCTAAATCTCTTAAACCAAGGCTCTGATACCAACTTGTGACGCCCACTTCCAGACTTGGCTCCAGAAGGGGTCACTAATCGGATTTACTCATGAACACAAGGTAATAACAGAGATTACTAAGCAGCGGAAATTTTAAACTTTTATTCAATTGCCAAGTACTACAAAGTAAGAGATAATTTACATAAGGAAATACTAACTATCATTACGTTTTATTGCTATAACTATATCTATGCCAGCTTGCCATAACATTCCTTCCTTCCGATAGCTTGTCCGTCTAATCCCTTATCACCAGGGCCTTCTCATAACTAGTCGAAGCCTCACCCTGACCTGACATACATACATTTTTGGAAAAGGTCAGCTTACGCTGGTGAGTTCTATATTTTAAAAGCTTTACCTCGGTGTGAGGTTTAAAACCCTTGGACCTGCAAGATCCCTTTTTCACAGACAATTAACAAGTATAATATATATCACAATTATATAATACACAATATTCCTTAACAGGAAATACCCCCTATAAACCATTTATCCCATTATCCTTTTCTACAACCCCAACATCTATTACTAGTGTAAACCCTGCTATAATAGGCAGAGATATCATCATTGCTGACTGCCGAGTTTACCCTTCTAGGGTATTCCCTATAACGGTCAGTCGCCCCTCTTTCCCCTATTTGCTAACTGCCGAGTTTACCCTTCTAGGGCATTCCCTGTAACGGACAGTTGCCCCGTTTCCCCCTATTTGCTAGCTGCCGAGTTTACCCTTCTAGAGCATTCCCTGTAACGGACAGTAGCCTTCCCCCTTTCTATTTGTAGTGCCCTTAACCCCATTGAGTAACACTACGTCCTAACTCCTCATGTACTACTACCCGCCCCTAGTTAAATAACCAAGTGACTTAAGATTATTAGTAAACAGTGATAAGGTCTTCATATACTGCAACAAGTGGACATCTCCCAATTTATCGTTAGTGTATGTATACAGGGCGTATCCTCCACACTTCTGATATACTGGGTAACTAATATTATTATGTATATATATAGGAAGTACCAGCGGCGTATCCACCACATAATAATAAAGCAAATGCATCACCTGTTCTCATATAATCATACATATTCACTATAACGTTTACTAATAATTCCTTTATCACTTGACTATTTAATTTCGAAGCAAATATAACACATATCATATCACAGTCATTATAATTACGTTATAACACGTACAATGATTTAATATCATTTTCATAACATATCATATATATATATTTCTATATATATTATCCCAAAAGCCTTTTAACAATTTATCAATTCAAGATATTTCACGTATATGCATTTCCATAACAGTCCACATATATATATCAATTCAATAACAATTTAACAGTTCAATATACCCATTAACAATTAGCACCTAGCAGTTTGATATATATATATATATATATATATATATATATATATGTATTTATTCATTCAAAGGTAATTCAACAGTTTAACACTTCAATAGTTCAGATAGGCAACATTTCAGTTATAAATCATTTAAATGCATTTTATAACATTTGTATGTATATCAGCCCGAAAACATTTAAAACATTTAAAATATTTAGGAGTGGGCTCATAGAACTCACCTTATTTCTTTAACCGGTTACTTGGACGGAACTTCCGCAACGATTCCCGATTTAACCTAGAAACGTAGGACTGCTGAAAATTAGCTTCTAACTCCAAGCGGATTGCACGAATTTTGCAGAAGAAGTTTCGGTATCAAGAGAGGGTTTTTGGGTTGGGATTTCGTGAATTCGTGATGTTCTAAGCCGTATTTCGGTCTCTATTTATACTGAGGAGGGTCGAAATTATCATCAGACACGTATAGAGGTGACTAGCTGATCAAAATCGACACATGGATGCGGAATCGTGGGCTGCCAAGAATGAGCCGTGGCCAAAACCTCGACCAGGCCGGCTCGCGTATCGCGCCGGACCGAGGGCTAACCCTCGCGATACGCCGGCTAACTTTCAGCAAATGACAGCTTTAGTCCTTGTACTTTTTATTTATATTTTAACCCCCTAATTGATACCAAACTGTTATTTTATGCACCGAACTATTATAAAACATGTTAAATAAAGTTTCTAAGGCTCGGGACACTCTCGATGATATATGTATACATACGTATATATTTTTATATATTTATATATATATTTTTCATTATTTACACTTTGGCCCCTCAAACTTTATAATACTTATTATTTTATGTACCGAATCACTTTAGGATATTATTATAATATATTATAAGCCTCGGGGTACTTATAAAAGGTATAGATACGTATAATATCCGTAAGTATTCATAACTTTAAATAAATTACACTTTTAGCCCTTTAACTTTTATCTTATGCATATTAAACCCTAATCTTTTGATGTAACTATCATTTTACATCTTACAACCTTCCTAAACATATTTCTAACATTTTTGAAGGTTCGGGTCACATATAACAATATATATACATATATATATTTGTGTATTTACATAAATTACACTTTCCACCCTTCTATTTTCTTGTTAATTATTAAGCATGCATTTTCTACATGTATAACTATCTAAACACGCATTTCTACATATATATTCATCAAATGAATATTTCACATGTATCTATGCTATTCAAACATATTTTACACATGTATTTGATATAATGTAATCACGTAGAGGCATTTTCTCCCGGTTATTATTTATTCCTATCATATAAACGTTTAGCTACGTTTTTCATGCCAACATCATATATATCAATTATCTTTGATATAAAACATGTATATACCTCATTTCCTTATCCTCATGTTATCAATCAACACGTATATCCTTCATGCATACTTATTTATCAATTTATTACCCGGTAATGGGTAAATATGCATTTTCTCACCCGTTTTATCACGTTTAGCTATCTAACACATATATAACATGTATTATTCATAGTAGCTATGTATTCTATCAAATTTTGGGATGTTACATGTAAAAAAAAGTATTAGTGCTATTAAACATTATGCTCACAACATTATACATATGTAATTTATCTAGACATGTATACTAAAAAAAATAACAAATATATTTTATTAACATATAAGTAACCATTACAACAACATTTAAAAAATAATAAATATAACAACATAACAAATATATATATATAACAAACTAACAAAAATATATAAAAACTAATTTTTCTTTAGTTCTTAATAATCATCTTCATATTTGACACAAAATTTCTTAACTTACGAAGAAAACAAGTTTATCAGTTCATATACGTAAACATCACAGTATGTTACATATGTAAATTCAAGTAATTTACATATGCAAATTCAAGTAATTTACATATGTAATTCAAGTAATTTACATATGTAAATTCAAGAAAAAAGTTAATCAGTTTATATACGTAAACATCACAACATGTTACATATGTAAATTCAAGTAACTTACATATGTAAATCCAAGTAAATTACATATGTAAAGCAAGTTACATATCTACATTTAAATATATAATGAGATGTAACATTAAACAAACGTAAATTTACATATGTAACGCAAGTTTACATATGTAAATTTAAATATGCAATGAGATATAACATGTTACAAACTAGACTTAACACTAATCGATAAAGAAAAAACTGTTAAGATGCACATATATAATGGAGACAGATATACCAAAAAAATAACAAATATATTATATGAACTTTTAAGTAAGCATTGCAATAACATTTAAAAAATAACAAAAAAATATAACAACCTAACAAAAATATGTAAGAGCTAACTGTTCTTGAGTTGTTGATGATCATCTTCATCTTTGACAAAATATCCTGTAACCTACGAAGAAAACAAGTTCACGAGTTCATATACGTAAACATCACAACATGTTACATATGTAAATTTAAGTAATTTACATATGTAAATTCAATTAATTTACATATGTAAATTCAATTAATTTACATATGTAAATTCAATTAATTTACATATGTAAATTCAATTAATTTACATATGTAAATTCAAGTAATTTACATATGTAAATTCAAGTAATTTACATATGTAAATTCAATAAAAATAAGCTAATCAGTTCATATACATAAACATCACAAACATGTAACATATGTAAATTCAAGTAATTTACATATGTACATCCAAGTAATTTACATACGTAGATTTTCGTCTAATTTACGTATGTAGCACAAGTAATTTACATATGTAAATTTAATAATATATGGAGATTTAACATATGTAAAAGAAATATTAGTGTTATTAAACATTATGCCCACAACATTATACATATGTAAATTATCTAGACGGATATACTAAAAAAATAACAAATATATTTTATTAACTTATAAGTAACCATACAATAACATTTAAAAAATAATAAAAATATATGACAACATAAGAAAATATATAAAAGCTAACAAAAAATATATAAAAACTAATTGTTCTTGAGTTCTTGATAAGCTTCTTCATCTTTGACACAAAATCTAATGACCTAGGAAGAAAACAAGTTCATCATTTCATATACGTAAAATATCACTGAATAAAACATATGTAAGTACATATAAAACTGTTGGGTGGAAAAAACATTCAGAAAAAGGAAGGTTAAAAAGAAAAAACTCCTAACATACCTTCATAAGTTTGTCTATTATTGATATTAAAATCATTGGATGATTCCGTACAATGAAAATGGTCTTCCAAATTGTGAGGAAACTGATGTTGAGGAGATGACATTAAATTCGGAGGTTGCATTCTTCGAATTTTTAAGGTTTTTTGAAGTGCATTAATGGAGTTAATGGGTGTTCTTGATATGAAGAAGAAGAAGAATTAAAGAAGGATAAATAAGGGTAAATGAAAAATAAAGAAAAGAAAAAGATGGAAGGGGGTTATCTAGGAAGAAAAGATGATGGGATGGGACATTGAAAACACAAAAGTCATAATTGATGAAAGAAAGATGAAAATACAATCTTACCCTTTTGCTAAAGACAAATTAGAGTGAGGTGGATAGGCTAACAACCCTTGGATGGGTTTTCAAAGATTTCACAACTCAAGTGGGTTTTCACTCTATACTTTCCCTATATATATATATATATATATATATATATATATATATATATATATATATATATATATATATATATTATCCCAAAAGCCTTTCTAACAGTTTATCAATTCAAGATATTTCACGTATATGCATTTTAATGCATTTCCATAATAGTTCACGCATATATATCAATCCAACAACAATTTAACAGTTTAATATATATTCATTTAACAACTATACCTTAACAGTTAATATATATATCCATTCAAAGGCAGTCTAACAGTTTAACATGCTAATAGTTCAAATAAGTAACATTTCAATTATAAATCATTTGAATGCACTTTATAACATTTATATGTATATCATCCCGAAAACATTTAAAGCATTTAAGAGGGGGCTCATAGAACTCATCTTATCTCTTTAATCGGTTTACTCGGACAGAACTCCCGCAACGATTCCCGATTTAACCTAAATTCCGTATCATATGACATTAACGCAAGATTTTATACAATAAACATTTCCTATGTTTATTGGTATCTTTTTATTATCTTAATATTATTCATTTATTAAGATCATCCTTTTCATAGGTTAAAATGACCAAAATGCCCTTATAGGAAAAATAACCATTTTTACTGTTAATATGAAGACGCGCATGCCTATAAGTAAACGCTCACCTGGGGATTGCCTAGTGAGGTATGTTAGGTCCTAGTTGGGATTTATGCGACATTCCCGCTTTACCAAAAACCCTAGTGTATAGGCTCTTACCCTTCTGGTCCGCATGAACTTCTAAATATCCGATTAACTTGGTGTCTTTAATACTTTTTTTATTTATCCATTTAAACTCATATATGCTTATTATATATATAAACATGTTACCATACCAAAAATCAAGTCCCCATACCCTCCGGATTATTTTATATTAAATAATTATATTTCAAAACCCTAATTTCCCATTTTTCTCGTTTCTTTATCCAAACTCATTTTCTTTTCAAACCAAATTTGGGTATTATCCATTATAACATTTAATAATATGTTTGAAATATCAAAGCTTAATTCAACACCGTTTACTCAATTTGGGCAGAATAACGTTACAAAAATCCTAATTTTGATCCGTTTACAAAACCTCTACCAAACATTTTCCAAATCTGAAATAAACTTGGGGCTTTCTTAAAATACATTATTATAAAAATTCAAACCCTAATTCCAACCCGATCACCTAATATTAACAAAAAAAGCTTAAGAACCCTAATTTTAACACAATTTTAGAAATCATACTTAGAGGAAATATTATCAAGAATTGAAAGAGGTTATTTTAGACCATAGCAAAGAGAGCTTGACTGCAAAATTTCAGCTCCTAACTCTTCACCGTTTGAGAGAATTAATCCGAAGAAGAAGGTGCGTCGTTTAGGATTTTTAGAGAAGAAATTTGGTGAATTGGTGAGGATTAAAGGATGGACTGAAGGCCTATTTATACTTGTTGGGTTCTCCAAGGATGCTCCGGGTGCCTATGGTGAGTAAACGCCTAAAAATGACGCGTAGAGGGCGAAATCATGCAAAGAAAGGCACCATACGTGGGCAAAACCGAACCAGACCTAAGCTGCTGTGCAGATGCAGTCCTCACAGGTCGCGAGAGAAGGGAGACAGGGTCCTTGCGTCCGTCAAGACCCTCTGATTTGACCAGATTTTCATTTTTACACTTTTAACCCCTTAAACTCTAGTTAAATGCACTTTTAGCCTCTGAACTTTCATCATTTTATTATTTTTTTGTCCTAAAATATTATGGGACATATTTATCAAGCTTTCTAAGGTTCGGGACATGCACAGTAACGTATATATACGTACGTTGATATTTATATATTTATTTATTTATTTTTCACAATTTGCACTTTAGCTCCTCTAACTTTCATATACCTATCATTTCATGTTCTAAATTACTTTAGGATATATTTCTAATACTTTATAAGCCTCGGGATACGTATAATAAATATAAACAGGTATAATACTCATATACATTACGTATTATTTATTTATAACGATTCGTTTAACGTAAAGATGCGCTCTTATCTATTTTTCACATGTATAAATATTTAAGCATGTATTTCCATGTATATAATAATCAAATGAATATTTCACATGTATCTATGCTATTCAAACACACCTTTACACATATATTTAATATAAAGTAATCATGTGTTAGAGCATGTCCCGGTTGTGGTCGTTACTGTGCGAATTATGTAAAAGTATGGATTATGGATGAGGCTAGGTTGCCAACGTACCATGTAGCGTACCAATTGGTACGCTAGCAGCGTACCAAATGGTATGATGGGTATGCTGGTATGTTGGGCAAGATCACCTATAAATAGGTGGAACCTATCTTAGCAATGTAGATTTCTGGTCATTTGTCTTTGTGTTGAGAGGAGAGGTCTGACCAACCTCTCCCAGCGATTCATTGATGTATACTTCTTCGGTTTGTAACCATTCAACACAATTAATGACTAGATTCTCCATCTCTATCTTTGTTATGATCTGGAAATGATCTGTTACGTATTTTAACATCACGTAAAGGCATTTTCTTCCAGTTATCATTTATTTCTATCATGTTAACGTTTAAACACGTATTTTATTTATCTATACTACTATATAATGAGTATTGCTGAAAATGGCGCTTTCGTAATTAAAAGCGTCCTAATTTTAAGATGCATTCCTATTTTAGCTTGAGTCTGCTTTTGGATCTATTGAACTGATAAAACACCGCCCCTTTTTGTGTCTCTTGCATCAACTCATGTATACATTACAGGAGGGAATATCCAAATTAAAAATGTATTCCCTTCTCTTTTGATCTTGAAACACCACACCATCCATAATCAGAAAAAACCCAAGGCTGTTCACTTTTAATGTCCCAGAGAATCAAATAGAGAAATCAAAAATTTTGAAATTTGAATCCCACTATACAAGTCTTTCAAACCAGATCTATGGATCTAACTTCTCTCTTATCTTTATTGTGACAACTGGAAATTTTCAGTTTAATTCCGTTAACGACACGTGTTAGTTTTCAATAACGTATGTTACCTCAGTTAACTAGAGTAGTTACGAGCACTACACATGAGTCTAGACATCGGTTAACCAATTTGAAATACATATATAATTTGTGATAAATTATATTCTATGGATTAATGTGATAATTATATTTTATAATTATATCTTATCATTTTATGTGATAATTATATTTTAAAATTCTATGTGAATTATATATATATATATATATATATATATATATATATATATATATATATGTGTGTGTGTGTGTGTGTGTACGTGGTATATTTTATGATTTTATCTGACAATGTGTCACGTGATCACGTGAAACGTTTCTATAACTTTATAGGAAAAAATCATATAGTTATGAGGTTATAACTATGATTTTATGTGAAATATATATAGGTTATATGTATATTTTTTATTTAAATCTTCATTCGTTAATTATGTTTTGACGTACGCTAGAATAATCATCGTCAAGTTACTTTTCATTAAAGCCGTTAGTGTCCGCTGATAATTTAAAACTTTAAGGGACCTACTCGGTAATTTCAAAAACTTTTTTATTTAATAAAACCTAGAGGGACCTAGGTTACCACCTTTCTCACATCACTATGGTCGCCTCTCTCTGCCGATCAGCCTAGTAGCAACGATTTTGGGAACGGAGCAACGTCAAGTGTTCAAGTCGAGAGATTTCGATTTCGTTTCGACTTCAAAAACGTGTCACAACTCATTCCCGACTCGAGGTAATCACTTTCCTAAGTTAATTGCACATTTCTCTTCATGTTGTTTCTGGATTCGCGATTTTTCCGGTGACCGGAACAGAATCTATGGCCGCCGGAGTTTTGGGGAAGAAGGTGGTAACGGGTCGGAAGAGTATATAAGTTCACTGTATTGGGTTAAAACACAATCACGTATGTAGCACAACTGGCTAGTGCCTTCCAATAGAGACCGATAAGTCTCGGGTTCAAACCCCAACCTCCCTAGAATCCATTATTTTCCTGTTTTCTTATCGCTGGAACCATTCTATGTTATTTTAACTGATTAAAAGGTTTGCCAGCGAGATCAAGACATAAACGATCCCCTAGCCCAGTGGCTAGGTCGCTGTGATACAACCTCCAGGTCACAAGTACGAGTCATGTGACCCCTGTTTTTCTTGTTTTATTTCTTTTTAATGATTCTAAGCATTAATTAGTCCAAAAAACTCAAAACTTATATTACAAGTCTATTAAATCTCGACGTTTGATACCCATAGAACGTATATATTATGAAAAACGTTATGATTTTAAATGGACTAAAAACTCAATGGTCTCGTTATTATTAATATAAGTTAGTTTTTTTAACATAGAAATGTATATATATATATATATATATGTGTGTGTGTGTGTATTTGTTTTATTATCATGTACATATACACATGCGTACATTTTAAAGATTTTTCTTTAAGCTTTTGAAATTTCGACATGGCATATAAATATATATTTAGGATGTTTATTTTTCCACACTTTATATATAAATTTAAGAACATATATATGTTTACCCGATCATCTCCACATTTGTTATTTGGAATAACATACTCACATTAATTTTCGTAAATCCTTCTGTACTTGATTTAACGTCATTTTTTTACTGCTTTCGAACAAACGATTTCTATTACGTTTCTGAAATTGTCACCAACGTCATATTTGGAATTACTTGATATAAATACCGTTGTCTAGGCTATATTACTCCTGTGCGGACACACACTTACATATGTAAACTCGATAGGTGTTTGGTAACTACGCAAGACTTGAAGTCTTAAACTAAACTGTAGCAGCGCTCCCTAAGGTGAGTTACACAACAATTTACGTTACGTCAGGGTTTGGACGACAACACATGAAAACACGTTACACCTGGGTTAGGGTGATAACACGACAACTTTGATGTATGAATAAAATAGAAATCTAGTATATATCACATGTTCACGTAAAATGCTTTATTTTTCAAGTCCTTACTTTATCGAACCGTTAATAGCATATAGCGAGGGGATATTTGTTGATACCTGATATGTGCGTCGTGTGAAGTATCAAGCAATGTTCAAGTTCAAGTCAAAGTCTGAGTGGTCGAACCAGGTCCGAACCTGGAGTTCGAAGTGGCCGAACCTGAGGTTCGGACGAGGCTCGGTCATCTTGGTATATGTAGAAGTTTGGACGTTGTAATTAGTAGTTCTGGGCGTGTGAGATTTCTGTTAAGTGTGTGTTTCTGAGTGTGATTCTCTGAGTCTATTT
>JBCNJP010010605.1:0-21274 GCA_039602395.1 Deinandra increscens subsp. villosa
CATCCTTTAAATCTCATATCAGTCCTTTTTGTACAATCAAGTAGAGAACTGTGAAAAATTAACGCCGGCTACGACGAACTCCGGCGAGTGACGACCAATGACAACCGATGGGTTCCCCCTTCTATGGTGACAACCTATGGGTCCTAAGCATGCAAAGCTTCATCTCCTTTCTCTAGCAACTTTCTCCGGTGAAAACCGATGGGTTCTCCCCTCTGTTAGCATCGATTAGAGGCAGAGTGGCGGTATTTATGAGTTTAACCTGCAGATCGGTGGTGTATGGAGAGAAACCGACCACCGCCTCCCTCCCCACCGGCTACGCACCACCGCCACTATCGTTCACACCTCTGCATTCCCGTCATTGCTAGTTGCTGGAATCTGACCTGAAAACTTATTTGATTATAGATTAAAATCTACGGTTTTTGTAATTCGGAAATACAAAAGTGAAGAAAGTGATTAAGATTGAAAAGGAACTTTCACATTTCTCGCATTTAGTCGGTCGAATTTCAGAAAAATTTAACAAAAAATTAACTGAGAACTGCTATGAAGGTGTTAAACTGTTAATAAGTTCATTGAAGGATAATCCAAAGAGCAATTTATGCTATCGATTTGTGTTTCGTCCTCGCATTTAGTTATGAAATGATAGAGGGTATATTAACCTACCTTCGCAAGGATTCACCGTTAAAATCGATCCAGAACTATTCACCGATGTCTTCATTACTTATTGCTCAAATCACCAACCAACGTTGCGTTATAACTTATAACAAACAACTAAATAGAAAAATCAACAAATAGCTTGGAATTCTGCAGGGTATGGCTTCTTGTATACCTCAAAAGTTAGATCTAACAAATTCAAAGATGCTTATTGTAACAAATGGCGAATAGATCCCGACGGCGACGATAAAAAAGAACCCCAAACCCTATTGTAACAGATCAAAGATGCTTATTGTAACAAGTCAAACCCCCCCCAAATTAGCCAACGGTGAAATGATGGTGAACAGATATCGGCGGAAACGATTTAAAGGTGGTGTTGTTGTCTTCTTCATTCCAATGGTGATCGATGTGACAGTTGCAATTCAGGTGCCGGAGTTGGATGTGGTGGGTTCGCCGGAGGGGGGGGGGATGTTTGGGGGGGGGGGTCGCTGAACAAGATTTAGGTATTTAGGTTTTTTATTGGTTTTTTTTATTTAGTGAAGAATTAATAGTTAAGGGTATTTTAGTCATTTCATCAAAACTTATTTAATGGTGTTAGGTTTTTGGACTTGATTGGGACAAATTAAAAACCATAAGGAAAACATTGTTATAATTAAAAATTTTAAACTAAAACCGTTATTTAAGTCAAACTACATGGACGAAAATCATAATTTACTCAAGTATTTATTAATTTATACATTTTAATCGTAACATTTCTTTCTTTATTGTATTTACTTTGAACTTTGAATTGAATCATAAAAATGGTGAGGTTATTGTGAGAAGTTTAGTTTGGATAAGAAGGATAAGAAGGAATCATAGCCATTAGATCTTCAATTATATGAAGATCTATGGCCAAAAAATTTCCTACGTAGGATTAGAGAGAAAACTAAAGAAAATAAAAGATAGAAGGGCATTTTTGACTTTTTATTAAATTCCCCCCATTTTTTAAACTTTCATAACTCTTAGATACGACATTGTTTCTTTAAAAAAATTACACCATAAAAACAAACGATTTTTATCTTTAAAACGCGTACAGTGTTTTTATATATAAAATTAATTTTTTTTACTCTTTCGATTGTATCAAAATGTTCAGATCATTATGTCAAAATGTTCAGATCATTATGTCAAAATGTTCAGATCATTGTGTCATATTGCGTCAAAAATGTTCGGATCATTGTGTCATATTGTGTCAAAGATGTTCGGATCATTGTGTCATATTGTGTCAAAATGTTCAGATCATTGTGTCATATGATGTCAAAAAACCGAAAAAGTATTTAATTTTATATATAGCAACACTATATATACTTTTGACACAATAACACAATGAACTGAATATTTTGACACAATGATCTGAACATTGTGTCAAAAATCGAAAGAGTATTTTTTTAAAAATTTTTATATAGCAACACTATATGCGTTTTAAAGATAAAAAAATGTTCGTTTTTATGGTGTAATTTAAAAAAAAATAATGTCGTATGTGAAAGTTATGAATGTTTAAAAAAATGGGGGAAGTGAGTAAAAAGTCAACAAAGATGACTAAGACTAAAATACCCATCCTTCCTTTTTTATTAGATTAAGATCCAATGGCTGAAATTCTTTCTTATCATTTATATTATAATACTATTATATATCTTTATAGAGAACGGAAAAGTAACATACACGACTCAAGTCAACAAGTAGGGAAGACGGACAACAAGCTGCGCTGCCAGCCCTTTTTGAATAGCAAACTCTAGACCTATGAAAACAACATTCTCATTTGAACCTATCCCATCAATAAGAAATATATAAATATTATTGTGACACAAAACAATAATATATCCTTCTTATCCAAAACAACATTCTTATATTTTTTTATCTAAAATAAACTTCTCATTTAAACCTAACTATATAAAATATTATTGTGACACAAAACAATAAGAGTAAATTACAGATTTCATCCCTGTGGTTTGCACGAATTTCATATATAGTCCTTAGCTTTCATTTATTACGGATTTAGTCCCAACCTTTTGACAAACCGTTGCGGATTTCGTCCCTGACGTGAATGTCCGTTAATTTTTTTTGTTAAGTAATTGTTAAATGACTAATACACCCCTTTCTTTAATTAATAATTACAAAAATACCTATAACTAAAATAAAACTATAAAACTAAATTAAAATCTCTCCCCTCTTGTCCATAACCGCCTCCATATTTTCCGGCCACCTTCCGGCAAGAATTTCCGCCACTCTCAAATGTATTCGGATTTTGGACTGTTTAGAGGAGGTCATAACTCCGGTTCTTGAGTTCCTCCGTACTTGAATTCCTCCAATTACTACTGAGCAATCGTCGACGGCGCCGTGGATCGTCGGAGCCGCGAACTTTCAAATCTATGCGAAATCTCGGTACAGTTTTTGAACCATCAATTAAACTTTTTGAATGTCGGATGAAACGAAGGAATGCGAGAGTAAGGAATTTAGGAAACAAGGTGGACCCTAACATATATTTTTTGTGTAATTAAAAGTTTTTGAAGGTCGGAGCCGCCGAGAGTCGAGAATTATGTGACGGATTGTGATGTTTCCGAGTCACGACCAGTGCTAGGGCCTGCCGGAAGTGCGGAGGAGGTTAAGAAATCACCATCGCCGGTGACTGTTACTGTTACCGGAATTAAAAAACTTGTCGTTTCTGTGCTCGTCGGATGCTTCGTCCGAATTTTCTTCTTCTTCCTTAGGGCCTGCCGGAATTGCGGAGGAGGTTAAGGAATCACCGTCACCGGTGACTGTTACTGTTACCGGAATGAAAAAACTTGACGTTAACTCGTGCTCGTCGGATGCTTCGTCCGGATTTTCTTCTTCTTGGCCGCCGAAATTGCAGAGGAGGTTAAGATCTGAATTGAGTTTCTTCGTCTTTACGAATCAAGGAAGATAAGGCTTTGCTTTTATTTCCTTTTTCTTTTTGTTTTTTATTGAGAGGGTAAAAATTCCATTTAAAAAGATAAACAGAAAAAATTACCGGTCATTCATGTTAGGGACGAAATTCGTAACGATTTATCAAAATGTTGAGACTAAATCCGTAATAAATAAAAGCTAAGGACTATATGTGAAATTCGTGCAAACCAGAAAAACGAAATCCGTAATTTACTCAAACAATAATATATTAATTTTTGATTTGATTATTGAATATTGAACTACGTGTGATATACGGCTCTAACCTAACGTAGTAGTATAGAATCCAGAATAATAATAATAAATATAAATATAGAATAACAAATCCCAACATTTTTTATTTGTCTATATATAAGCAAAGGCACCCCCTAAATATCTAACATAACTCATTGGTTACTTCGAGCTGAGCTACAACATGAACTGCCTTCAAAATCTCCCAAGGTTTGTTTCAATGTTTCCTAATTCTTTTCATCGATTCATTACTCATTTTCGATTTGCAGGTCGTCTTCAGTTTTCTCTTCACAAAGCATCAAGATCCACTCCGCAATTCATCCATGTTTCGTTAACATTACGGTAAATTCCTCCAGTTAATTTACCGCTTTCGATTTGGGCGTAATTGTAAATTTTGTATGTTCAGACGAATCATCATGAGAAGCGGTTGATGAATGCTGCTTCTCTCCGTCAAATGTGTTCAGTGAAGGTAATCATATCTGCTGTAGTATAATCGTTAAAATCTAACTGTGCATTCAAGATATAAGTTTTACCAAATATGACCTAATTATAGGGGGGTTTTGATTATGTAGGCTACACCTAGTTCCACATCAGATGTCAATATGGAAGAGAGTGATGAGAAATCTGATGTTTATAGTTCTAACATGACTGAAGCAATGGGTGCTGGTTAGTTACTTGATAAAATTCTAATTTTTACACAAATTCTAATCTTTCTTTGGAGAATAATTTGATTTGCCACTAATATGTTGATTTCAGTCTTGACTTATAGGCATGAACTTGGAATGAACTATGATTTTATCACTCCGGATTTAATTGTCGGGTCGTGTCTGCAGGTGAATGCCTCCCTCTAAAATTTACTTGAATTTTTCGTTTCAAACCTAACTTATTTCATTCAAATGAGTGACAGACTCCTGCAGATGTTGACAAGCTTCGGAGTATTGGAGTAAAAACTGTTTATTGCTTGCAACAAAATTCTGATCTTGAGTATCCAAAGGAAATTCTAACCTATTTATTATTATTATTATTATTATTATTATTATTATTATTATTATTATGTTTATATGCTGCCTACTTGTAATGTTATATGTACTGCTAGAGAGGGACCCCTTTACTTGTTTTCCAGATATTTTAGCGTGGACATTGAAGCTATTCGTGAATATGCCAGCACTTTTGATGATATCCAACACTTACGTGCAGAAATAAGGTTGGATATAATTTGTTTTAAGATCTACTTGTCTATTTGGCATCATTTGTTCGTATAAGTGGCCGGGTATTACAGTTTCCCTATTCTTGTTTTTCCATTTGTATTCTGAATATACTCATGTCACTTGGTGCACTGAGTAGGGACTTTGATGCATATGATTTGAGGCTAAGGCTTCCACATGTTGTGAGCAAACTACATAAAGCCATAAACCGAAATGGGGGAATAACTTATATACATTGCACAGCTGGACTTGGTAGAGCTCCTGCAACTGCAGTATGCCTTCAAACCTAACTTCGTCATCATCTTATCTTTTTCGTCTCTCTCTCTCTCTCTCTCTATATATATATATATATATATATATATATTTATGTAATTGATTTACAAAAGTATAAATCAAGTGAAATTTACTAATGTGATTTCTATGTTTTTACAGTTGGCATACATGTTCTGGGTTCAAGGTTATCAGCTAAATGATGCAGTCACTTCTCTACAGGTAAATATATATATATATAATTTTCCTAAGATCTGCGGTTAACTTCAACATTTTATGTGTATAGTTGGTAACTCTGTATCGTTTGTGCACAGAGTAAGCGCGCTTGTTTTCCCAAAGTGGATGCTATAAAAGGTGCCACCATCGATATTGTGAGTCACTCAACTCTTGTTTCATAAATGCTCATTGATTTGTCTGCTTTGTAACATTGGGTAGTTATTTGCTCCTGAATAAACTCTTTCTTGTGCTCTAATAACTTGTAACGTCTTTTCCATTGGGCATTAATTCTAGCACTCGAGTTACATTACTGAAGTGTTTTTCAGCTTACAGGCCTAAAAAGGAAGCCTGTTACGTTGACATGGAAGGGTGATGAATGTTCTACGGTGGAAATATCTGGGCTGGATATTGGATGGGGTCAGGTAACTATGAAGATAGAATATTCTTTTTGCTGTAATCATCGAAACATACAATGGCAGTTAACCGCCAACATTGTTGGTTCATTGCAGAAAGTTCCACTGATATATGACGAGAGTCAAGGCTTGTGGACCCTTCATAGAGATCTGCCGGTAGTAATCTCTTCCCTGAACTTATAATAGAAGCTTTAAAAAATTAGGAATCAAATGAATAACTTTTTAGGCTTTGGATCGGATGATTCATATTTCCCTCTTATGTCTCTTTTACTCCATGGATCCCCACCATTCTCTTCTTTTTTCTGTTCCATGGTCCAAGGCTGAAATAAAGTTTATTCATCTAATTGTGTTTGACACAATTTGTTTGATAAAACTTTTATAACTTGTTCATTCTAATAAATATTCTTCTTCAGTTAAAAAATATCCCATTTATTTACTATTTTGTTACGTTATGGACCTTAAGTTTTTTTTATAAGTTCTAATTTGAAAACACTTCTTTGTATGGAAGTATAATCCAATATATTTAAAAGAAGGTTACTCCTTCAATGAATCTAGACCATCAATATCTAAACTAATATCACATTTTATCAAATCTTCAAGTTTAATACAGTTTTCTTATAGACATTTAGTGCGGGTTCGTTTAACTTTTTTTCATAATAGAAAACCAAAAACATTCTAAAACTTTTTTAAATCGTTTAATCTACTTTGAAAGTGAAGAACCGAGTTTGATCTAATATATATATATGTCACAGGAAGGGCGTTATGAGTACAAGTACATTGTCGATGGTGAATGGGTGACCAATAAAAACGAACTGTTAACTCTGGTTGATAAAGATGGCAACGTCAACAACTACATCCAGGTATGATTCACTTTCCGTAAAGATTACCATCGCTAGATGATATTACTGGTTAATTACTTCTTAACAAAAACATATTGAAACCAAGTGTTTAAACGATGATGAAGGTAAATGATGATGATCCAGAGAGCGTATCCACTGCATTGTGGGAGAGAGTGCGTAGTGATGATTTCGATTTAACAACCAATGAGCGACAAGTCATATTGCAAGCTCTTGACAATTTCTCGGACGAAGAGTAATTAGTTTATACTCCTAACCCAAAAGGTATAACACTTTTGCCTGCATGTAGAGCTGGTATCTATAGTGAAGAGTATGAAGTACAAGTTATATAGCAGACATTAATTGGTCATTTTGGAATGCTTGTTACTTAGTAATAAACATGCCACCAAACCAATACTATAGAAGTCTTATTAATTCAATAAATGGTATAGTGGTTGTTATTGTATGCTAGGATCAATAAAAAATAAACCATTATAATTGTTTTGTAATCAGCAAGGGGACATCATGTTGATAACATATATTCTATCCCAAATAAAAAGATTGTAGGTTTGAATTCCGTAAACTTAATGCTGGTTCACAGAATCCGATGAAATTACAATTTGAAATTGAAAACATTTCTACAGAAATCATATTTGGTTTCACACGATGGAAGTGGAATTCATCAAATTCCTACAACCATAGAACTCAAGTTTCCCTCGTGATAGTAAAGGATATTTCAACGTTCAAATGAAATGTTAGTACTTTTTTTTTCAACAAACAAATTATTATTATTACATCAAATTTCATCATTTTTATGAAAAATTTCCATCATTGCATATAAAGTTTTAATAAATTACTGAAAACCTTTCTTCCTAGACTGATGATTTGAGGTTAGATGGAAGATAAAGTATTAGATGAGTAGAACATTACATTATGTATCTTTATAAGGTGGTGATTAGAGCGTATTGCCATGCGTTGTGATCGGGTATATGCAGATAATAAAACAATTAAAGTGATAAAAAATGTATTGACGTACGATCTAAATGTTAAAATTAAAAGTAAACTTGTTAAATTCTTAAATCAACGACTTCAGTAAAAAGAACCTGAAAAAAAAATAGGTCACTAAAAGACATAACAAAAAAAACATGAAAAAACTATTAAACTATTCATTAAAGTTCTAAATTGTTTATAGGTAAATGTTGATAAGTAGTCGTATTAAAATGGATATTACATTATATTTTTAAACCGGATATCACACGAGATTTCTTAAAAATAATTTAATTAATAACTTTATATATAATTATTATTATCATTATATTTTTAAGCATAAATGTATAAGAAATAATAAAACTTTTTAAAACATACGTGAAATAAAAATAATGCATAATTAAAATTATAAGTAACAAATAATGCAGATTTAAAAATTATAAAATCGTGTTTTTTGATAAGATATAATTAAAATCTTATTATAATTTATTAAGTTTTAAATTTTTTTAGAATAAGAATATTTATACTTTTGATATTTAATTGTTACAAAATGATATCAAATATTAACACTTGAAAGTAGGGGTGAGCATGGTTCGGTTCGGTTTTTTGCTCGAACCGAACCGAAACCGAATGTTTCGGTCCCTAGAAAAAAAAACCATTCGGTTTCGGTTTTTTTCGGTTTGGTTTTTTCGGTTTTTTTTTGTTTCGGTTCGGTTTCGGTTTGGTTTCGGTTTTTTTTATAGTATGTGGTTAATATACTTTTAAACTTTATATGTCTAGTCTAAAAAGATAATTACATAATAGTAACAAGTAACTACAGTCGTAACATAAATTCAAACAACAAAAGTCACACATGACATGCGTAACCATACAAAATAAAGTGGTTTTAAATTCAACAGATAGTGTCGCGATTTCAGATGAAAGGACGATGCTAACTGATATCGTCATTAGTGTCGTGACTTCGTTTGGACGTTTGGTGTTCTTGAAAATGAAACTAGTTTAGAATGAAACTACGGTTTAAAGTTTAGAATGACCTTCCTAAAATACTAATTTACACATAGGTGCTCGGTTCGGTTCGGTTTTTTATCGGTTCGGTTTTTCGGTTTGGTTCGGTTTTTATTCTAGATGAAACCGAAACCGAACCGTTACTTTCGGTTCAGTTTTTTTCGGTTTGTTTTTTTCGGTTTTTCTTTCGGTTCGGTTTTTTTCGGTTCGGTTTTGTCGGTTTTTTCGGTTCTGATTCGATTTTTTCGGTTTTTTGCTCACCCCTACTTGAAAGTGTGAACATATTGTTGTAATTTTTCACACTTGAAAGTGTGAACATATTCTTATAATTCTTCACACTTTCAAGTGTGAACACATTGTAAAATGTTCACACTTTCAAATGTGAAAAATTACAACAATATGTTCACACTTTCAAGTGTGAACATTTTACCATAATATACAACCGCATGAAAGAACCAAAATGCTATTAGTGCCTATAAACTTGAGCTTTGACTAAAAGATAATCAACCAAAAGGAAGAACAACAAAGTTACCATTTATTACAAGGAATTAAGATAAACAAAACAAGTCTCTTATAGCTAGGAGAAAATGTTCGATAAACTTGACATGGTGCTCGATATCTCTTGTTCTTTTACTACTCGCCAAAATAATAAGGTAACTAACAAACACAATGTCACGCTCATTCCAGGCCTAGAGAACCACCAGATACTAACTGCAACAACACAACAAAATTCGTGGTGGGTTCAAAAGGGTAAAAGAGGGACTTGTGATATCTACAATTGAACAAATACTAAAAAGTTTAAAACTGAACTTACAATTGCTATGTTATTTCCGTTGAGCAAAATCTGGTCAAGCCGTGTTGATTTCACTGCAACAAATAAAAGGTATAATCTCAAAAATTTATCAAGGCATTTGAATCCAATTAAATAATAATCAAATAAATAGAAAAAGAACATGTTAATCCAAACCTAAAAACTCTTTATTACGACTACAAGCCATAATACTTGTATCAGAAACTTCTAAACACAAATCCAAACACCCCAGATGGGAAACCAGTTACAAGATACCAGAGAATAAAAGTAAAAACTAATTAAATTCTAACCTGGATATTGATGATCATACCAAATACAGTTTTGGGTCGAAACAAAGGCTGTGGTTTTGTTACAGCATAAATATGTTGGTAAATCAGAGATCGAACAGCTGAATCACGAACAACAATCAATCATCAAGAAGAAATCGTTTATTTTAGTCAAAATGTTGGTAAATCAGAGATTGAACAGCGGAATCGAACAACAATCTTGACCAAAAAAACGTAAAACAAATTTCTTGATTTTGACTGTACGTACATGTGTTCTGTCGATGGGTATATAAACCCTACAATCGACGTAACTGATTTTAATCAGTTATAGACTTTAGGTTTTGACATACAGACCCCTATACTATTTACAATAACACACTGACCCCAAACTTGACTTTGCATATTTATAGGACTGACCCTTATAACTTTTAACTACTAATATTTAGTTTAATATCCAATACTCCCCCTTAAACTAAATATAGTTTAAACGAGGTCTTCAACTTCCTTCATTATCCGATCACAGCAACAATAATCCTTCATCCTCATACTCGATCAAGTTTGCTTCTTCTTTCTCTTCTTTCCACTTTGGACATTCATGCTTAAAATGTCCAAGTTCATTGCACTTGAAGCATCTCACATGATCTTTGTTCTCGCTGACTTGATTACCACCTTTGTTCTTCAGAGACTTCCACCTTTTATGTTGGCCACGTTCTGACTTTTCTTGACTTGAATTCTCATGACCACACTTCTCACATTTGTGTCCCTTATCCTTCTACTTTCCTTCTTCTTTGGAGAACAAGAGTTTGTATTGCTGATCTTCCTCCTTGACTGGCTTCTTAGTCCATTCTTCAAAAGCCTTTAATCTTTCCACAGCTTCTTGAAACGGCATCGTCTTGATATCAATAAACTGTTCAATTACAGCAACTATATGCATGAACCTTTCTGGTACTGAACCCAACAGTTTTTGAACCAATCTTTTGTCTTCCATATTATGCCCCATACTACTTGTTTGTGATGCAATCTCACTAATCTTCCTGGCATAGACATCAAGTGACTCGCTATCTTTCATCTTCAAATGTTCAAATTCTGACTCGAGCGTTTGAACACGGGTCTCCTTGACTCTATCCACTCCAACATATCGAACCTTCAGCGCATCCCAAATTTCTTTCGCCGATGTAAGGTTAGCAATTTGCAACACCATGTTTTCTGGAATTGCTTGATAGAGCATTGCAATTGCCGTGTTGTTTTTCTTTTGATCGACTTCAGTTCCTGGGGATGGTTCGACTGCTTCCCATATTCCATGGACGTTAAAGATTGCTTTAATCTTTACAGCCCAAATTGTGTAATTTGTAGAGTTTAGAACCGGGCACTGAAATGTCATTGACGCCCCTCCTTCCTTTACCGCTACAACTTCCTCGCCCTTGGATGAATCGTCACCCATTTTCCCTTTTCTTTTCCTTCTTCCAATCTTAACCTGATTGAATCTTTTCTTTCTAAACTGGTTTCAACCAACCACTAATCCTTAACAGTACACGGGTTTGTTCTAAACCAATCGTTCTTCACAATACACGGGTTACTTCCAAACCAATTGTTCTAAACAGTACACGGGTTTCCTTCCTAACCAACTGTTTCTACCCAGAATAGTACACGGGTTCTTCCTAAACCAACTATTCTAATGACAACAATACACGGGTTTTCAAAAATCAATTGTTTTCTACCGACCGCAATACACGGGTTTTCCAAAAAACCAATTGCTCAACCACAATACACGGGTTTTTCCAAAAAACCAATTGCTCAACCACAATACACGGGTTTTTCCAAAACCAATTGCTTCTACCAAAAACAATACACAGACTTTTAAAAAACCAATTGTTTAAACCAAGAATAGTACACGGGTTTCTCCCGTTGCCAGACAAATAAAAAACCAATTGTTTCTAATGACAACGGTACACGGGTTTTTCCGACCACAACGTGAATCAAACCAACCGTTTCAATCTACCAAGAAACAATACACGGGTTTCACCGATCTACTAACAAACCAAAACCAACTATTCTTAAACCTTAACCTTAATCCTAATTGTTACTACCCTTAACAATTCAAAAACAAAAAATACTACCCATTGAATTTCATGAACAAATTAGAATGATTCCACTAAAAAACCCATAAATAATTTTAAAATCCTAAAGAAAGTAAAATACTTATCTGGATATGAATGTGGAGCCTTCTGCAAATTCAATATCCCACTTTTGTTTGAAATTCAATTTGATATCCACAATCCACGTATACTTTATCCACCGTCCACCGACTTCAAAAAATCATCCTTTTGTATACACCAAATTAGTTAAATGGATTTTACGGACTTCAATTCATCAACGCCGACACCGACTTTCAATTTACCTTCAATAATCGCCGCTTTGGATGATCAAATAAACAAACTCAAACATTGAAACCAACGATTGATTGACGATTGCAACCCAGACTTCTTCGATCAACAATTCCAAATGAACGAACGTTTTTCTTTCTTTCCCCTGATCGATTGTTCTCCCTTGATCGGATCGAATCGATTGACCGCTCTGATACCAAATGTTGGTAAATCAGAGATTGAACAGCGGAATCGAACAACGATCTTGACCAAAAAAACGTAAAACAAATTTCTTGATTTTGATTGTACGTACATGTGTTCTGTCGATGGGTATATAAACCCTACAATCGAGGTAACTGATTTTAATCAGTTATAGACTTTAGGTTTTGACATACAGACCCCTATACTATTTACAATAACACACTGACCCCAAACTTGACTTTGCATATCTACAGGACTGACCCTTATAACTTTTAAATACTAATATTTAGTTTAATATCCAATAAAATAGAGCTCAGAGACTATTATTTTGTTGGGTCAATTAAGTAATTTACCAATAAGCTTAGCTTATAATCATTTGTTCAAAAGTTGTTGCACATATAAAATGGTTCTGACAAAGATTATAAAAACACACACGGTCACTAGTCTGTGAGTTTACATGGCGCAACCTCACTTTGCGAACTAACTGATGTTAGTCCAATGTGTCGTCGTTATTGTTATTAATTTGTCATATTTAGTTATAATAACGGTTGGATTACATTACATTTTTACGAGTTTTGTGTTTTGAGGTACCGTGAGCTTAATGTGCTAAAAGTGGAGTTTTATGAAGAAGCCTGAAGCTGATCGGTACGAAGTTCGAGAAACGATCGAGGAACGAGTGAAGACTTAGAAGAAATTGGAGAAAAGTTCCTGAGGTTGAAATCAGGGCGGTACGCCCAGAAGTAAAGAAGTCAGGGCGGTACGCCCTGATGTTTAGAGATGCAGCCGAGATTACTAATCCGGGCGGTACGCCCAGGATTGCATATTTTGGGGTGGTACGCCCCAAATCGGTCGACAGAAGATTTTTAGGGTTTAGTATTTAAACTTGTTTGTTAAGTTATTTTGGGGGGATCTTCATTCCAGACGACCAGAGCTTTAGGGTTTGCGATTTTCATCCTTGTTTTGGAGATTTGGAAGCAATTGAATCATTCGGTACAGTTTTTAATGCATTATTCATTCATAATCATGTTTGTTAAGTTAGCTATGTCCGGCTAATCACCTCTAACCGCTTTTTGTGATTGGTTGGTAAAATCGTTCTATTCCTAATCGGTTATTTGCTAGTTGTTCCGGAATCCTTGCAACCGTCGAACACCCGCATGCTAAAATTGTTTAACCTAACTAGTAACCTAGGGTTTTAGTGGTCCCCTGACATGATCTAGCACTTTCTTGCAGCAGGAACTAATCAGCCCATTAGGAATTTAGGTTATTAGGTCAAAAAAGGCAATTGGGGGGCATGTCTATGTGTCACTAGCAAGTAATTAGGTTTTGCCTAGATCGGTAGCCAACCAGGATCCAAAAGTGGTTAGCTTTTCTCATTTGATAGTTCAGTTAAGTTTTTAGTTTAAAGATAGTTAATTTAGTAATTAATTCACCCAACAACTCAAAACAGCCAAGTGGCAAATTAGTTAATTTTAGGTAATTGGTAATTTAGTTAAGTTAGTTTAATCAATTAGTCAAGTTCCACATATTCCCTAGGTTCGATAACCCTAGCTTCCACTACTACAAAATCAATCTAAGTTGGGGATTTGAAACGGCCTAACAAACCGTTATCACTAACTTAAGGATTGTTTTAATTCCTAGGCTGCAGTTTTGTTGCAGATTTTGAAATGCCTACAATCTATTGGGAAAAAAACCATTGGAATCTGTTAGTTAAAAGGATTAACAATCTGTTTTGGGGCACCTTTTTATTTTGAAAGTCAAATGAATCCATTTCAGTTACATTTGTGAGCACCAAATGGATCACTTAATACAAATGGGTAATTTTTTGCTTTTGAGAGTGATCAGAGAGGTTCAGATTTCACTGTGAATCCATAACAGTTAGCCCAACCTGCTCATTCTCCCCTACTATGGCTAAACCCAAAGGATGGATTTCATGTGCTAAGACACTGAAAGAATTCACAGATGGATGCATTCATGGCAATATGATGCAGACAAAGCTCTTTATGTTGTGATAAGAGAAGGTGGTAACTTTGTTGAATATTACAGCAGCCTGACGCAATTTTACTCCTAGACAAAGGTTAATCTGATAGCCTTGGTTAATGCTCCATTTATCAACCATTCAAATGATGATAGAGCAAACCATTATAAAAAGCAACTTGAGAATGATGTCCGCAATGATTTTAAGGATTTTCAAACAGTAGAATCCTATTTGAAGAAGCATCCGAGTGTATTAGACTCACATATTGGAAAGACCATCAAAATTGTCCACTGGCCACCAACTGAGAAGACAAAAATTGTTCCATTGCCTGCAAAGTTTCCTGAAGATTCCTTACACGACTTTGACATGTGGGCATATGATCAAGTCACTGTGAAGTTGTTGTAGTCTGCAAATCTAAAGAATTCAGGTTATATGATACACAAGAATAACTGAGATTTGGATAGAAGGACATCAAACTATTGTCCTCAAATCAGATGCAACATGTGGCAAAATCTGAAGAAAAAGTGAAGGCTTATACTTGTGTAGTGGCGAAGATTGTTTGAGAGAGCTGTGGGATAGTAAAGACAGGCTTGCTGTAAAGTTCAGCTTGCCATGAATCTAGTGGCATAAGCCAATGAGAAAATTGTAAGGCTAAGATTTTGAGCCTTATGAACTAGAATATACTTGGACTTGTTTTGTACTAGTGGGCTTAGTTTGTAGTAGCTAGTGAGCTAGAATATATGTTGATTGGGCTTGTATGGGGCGGCTTTATGGGTGCCGACCTAGGAAAGGTTTCGACCTCCATGAGCAGTATATAAACTCAAAGATGTCTCCATTGTAAGGTTAGATGTTTTGGGGAGGCAACTGGAGAGCTAGGAGTAACTAGATTTCTTCCAAGTTGTAATCATTGATCCAAGGTAATAGAATCATATTAATTTCAGTGTTTTCTATTGTGTTCTTATTATTGCTCTCATTTCCTATTATTCGAATCAATACTAAACCGGATTCCGCACGGTTTAGTATACAAGATATCGTGTTCTTGATCTATCTCGATCCTATATCTTCCATTATCATTCGTCGGCTTTGTTAGAATACGGGTTGATAGTAGTTTTTAAGTTTGCTTAGGGACAAGCAAAGTCTAAGTTGGGGGATGTTTGATGTGTCTCTAATTACACATCTTTTATGTAGTTGAACACCCTTACTTATTGGTAGTTGATGCTATATTTTGGTCGCATTTACCTTTCTTTTGGCTAGTTTGTCATAAACAAGAGTTTTGATGATGATTAAGAGAATAGTTGCGGATTTATGAAGGTTTGATGGTGAAATGGTCAAGTTAAAAAAGAATTCAAGAAACAAGCTCATCGCGGTCATTATGCTGACGTCAACAAGGGATAACCTAAACCCTAATTCGTAAATCCATGATGGTTGTCACGTCTCGTTATGGTCATAATGGCTCGTTACGCCCTGCATTCGGGAAACCATACTTTGTGCCTATAAATACAACATGTTCATAACGCTTTCAAGAGTTCAACCCCGAAGGTTGTTCTTACATTTGTACATGTCTGTTCCAGATTAGGATAAGTCTAAAAGTGATGGAGAATCGAACTAAGAGGTCCATAAGCTCTACGATTGAAGATCTGAAGCATTCGACATGTTGGTTTGATCTTACAATGTTATGGTTACACTTTAGTACTCGTGTTTACTGTTTTACTGCCATGCTAGGCTAATCATTTGATATCATCTAAGATAATGTGAATCCTTAGATACATCTATGCTTTTTTTTTTTTTTACCATTTTCGTGTGTACATGACAATTTCAGTATAATGATTATGTTTCTTACGCATGATTGATGTATGCTATAGTTTGTATGATTGATTTGAGATCTGATAGTTGTGCTTGGATGTTTAGGGTAGATGTATCCTCTATGTTTATATCATTATTGTTTCTAAGTTGTATATCTAGCGATCTTAGCATGTGTCTAGGTCTATAGCTAGTCTAAATAGATCTCTTTGATATCAGTCATATGTTAGCATCTCATTAGGATTGTCTATGTGTTATATTGTCTATCTTGTCCTCCTTTTCCAGGAATAAAGGGTTAGAGAGTCACTCTGGTGCATTGCGGTTCTTGGTCATGTGGTTTGGGTGTAATAGTTAGCTCTCTTGGTTAGTCAGAATAGGGTTAGTCTAATCCTAGTTCTCAAATCAAGTACTTGTGTTCTTTAGTTAGGCATAGGTTGGGTGGGTACTTTGTTATAGCTGTTGGTTCTTCATAAGGCTTTTAAATCTAGCGAGCCTTTTTTTTTCATTAGAACAGTTAAATCATATCAGTCTATCAAACAAGTATAGATAGATTCATTGGTGAAACAGTCCATCTTCGATTATATTCTTTCTCATTTCTGGTTATTCTTATTTCACTTTGTTTCCTAAGATAGGTGACAATTACTTAGTGAAAATAACTAATATAAGTATGATAACACTATTGCTCATTTGGTCAACCCTAGGTCATGTTACTAATGTCGTTGTTCGATATGTTCGCTTTTTTATATGGTGTGTTAGATATATTATTTAGGTCTATAAATTTAAAAGTCTATTTTTGCAGGTACATTATATACATCTAGCATGCATCAAGTTGACACGAAAGCTAGTGATACGTAACCATGCGATCCGTCCAGGAGAGATCGATTGACCACTTCCTCTGACGCTTCGGTTCACGTTTGCCTGATAATTCTTTTCCAGTGAACTTGCTGCCATGACTCTTCCTCTCGAAGCATTCAGAGTTTAGCTTTAGGCACAACTTTTAGGGTTTAGCGTTAGCTTTTAGAGTTTAGCTTAGGGCTTATCTCTATGATTTAGCTTTAAGGTTTTGAATGTAGCTTAGCTTTTATAAATCAAATAATGATTAGATGAGTCGGTTTCAACGTCAATGAAATGAGTTAAATTAGAGTCACTTTGAGCTAGTTCCCGATTTTTACTATTCATTTTTCAGCTCACCCTTTTATATATATACATGGAGTTTAACTGTTTAAGTAATTATAATTTTTAAACGATATGGTATACTTTTTAAAAGTTAAATGAGTGGTAAATAGACGCATAAATACAAATTAATGCGTTATCAATGGTGTAAATAAATAAATTTATTAATTTCAATATTTATAATTTGTTTACTTTATTAAAATGTTCCTTTTTAAATTATTAAATTTTGTTTGGTTTTCCTCTTTTATATTACATCCCTATATATAATTACCATTTTTTGTAAGTTTAATTACTATTTTGTCCTTTCATTCTATCATATTTATCACTAGGTTTGTAACCCGTGTGTCACACGGGGCATATAAATATAAAAAATCAAAATATAAGCCAGTTATAGTGATATGTTTTCATTTGGACATATGTATATTCACGCAAAAACAAACATACTACCATACTACAAACATAAAAAATGACGTGAATGTAACGTACGATTCAACTATTATCTATTTCAATGTTTTGAAATTCACTACCTAATTATTAACCGTTTCACTTTAATTTCAAATTTGGATGTCTAAATTCAACAATTAGATTTGATCTGATCCAATTTATGAATATGCGAACGGATCCAGTATGTTGACCATAACTGCAATAATGTATCAACTTTGTATCAACATTTTTAAAATATTAAAACATTTGTCACGATGTTTAATAAAAAGTCACTTTAATTTTCACACAAGACTATAAAATAGATTTAACATTACTAAAAGTAGATATAAGTAGTACGACCAACAACATATTATATCAAAGATACAACCAGTCTAAGATGAAAGGAAATACAATAAAAAAGAAAAAAGTAAGTACATAACAGAAATGAAAATACATGTAAGTACTAATAAAATTAGAAAAATGTGATATAATCTCCGTGATCCATGTATCCATGAAGTTACCCTGAAGATGACATAAGATTACACACCCACATGCTTCTATGATGGCACCTTATAAGTTATAAATCATCAGGAACCTCTAGCCCTTCATGATAAAGTGTAGACTTGCACCACATGACCCTTTTATCCTCTCAAGGGATTCCATATGAACAAAAGTATGACTCTCAATTTATAGTAACGTTCTGCAGTCTCCACTCTCCACTTCCCACCCAAGACCAACTCCATGCGTCAGTCCACATCTACTCAACCCACCCACAATAATGCATCTTAATTTCCTAGCCCCAAATCTCACTGTGTAAGACCCATATTTAATCTTAATGCCCAACCCAACCCCTATATATTTTCATTATATACCAAAAGCCAACACCACCATTACTCTCAAGCCTCATCATGTCAATTCTCTCCCTTTTACCGATCTCCACCCCCAACAATGCATACCCCCACACATATACCCGCACACCCGTCTCTCGTTCCTATGACTGTATGCCCAGCTTTTGCCCACGGATTGAGGCTATATTTCAACCAATAGCCAACCCCCATATGACCCATCTAGCATAACACATGCAAGTAAGAGAGGGGTGGCTGAATTTCTGCACATCACATTTGGCAGCTCTCTTATGCGCATAATAATCTATTCAAAATGTATTTTACATCTAATGTTTCTCATTAAATATAATCAAGTTGTACTACACTAAATGTTAAGAAAACTACTATATCAACAAATATGATATGCAAAGATGCTTACAATCACTGTTTTGTGGTCCAATAGCTTAATTAGCAAAAGATGAACAAAGATACAACCTATTAAAAAATGGGTTTTCACCGATGTGTGTATTCTCTTTTTTTGTGTTGTTAATCTGTGTTTCTATGCTTTGTTTGCCAGTAATTTCTTAATTTACCGAACTTGAATCTTCTCGTATCAGATCCAGATTAGTGATTTGTAGAATTCTTCTATGTGTCTGTATGGAGCTTGTACTTTCCTTTATCTGAAATTAAATATTATATGTATTTATCTTGCCCACTTAGCATTGAGTAGGCAGGCTAATCTTGTTGCTTTATTATTGACAAAAGTATCTCATGTGTTTTTTTAACCCTCTCTTCTAGGTCCTACTGTATTCATGGATATTGATTTTCAATTTGCAATAGAACATACATATATTGTAGAAACATTAAGCAAAAAAATACTAACACCTCTGAACTCTTTTAATTCAACTAATTGTAAATTGAAAATATCAAAAAACATATAGACAAACATATAGTGATAAAAAGTATATGCATTCTCTCATGCAAGTGTGATTAAAAAGAAAAGTAAGAACGAATTGTAACCAAAACCAAGAGATGTCTATCAGTAGAACTTCGTATCTTTATGTTAAATTAACTTAAGAGCCACCAACATTTTACTAAAACTAAATCACTAATTTTGTTTGGTTTTCCTCTTTTATATTACATCCCTATATATAATTACCATTTTTTGTAAGTTTAATTACTATTTTGTCCTTTCATTCTATCATATTTATCATTATGTCATTTATTTATTTTTACCATTATGCTATTTGTCAAATCTACCATTATATTTTTACATTTTATCATTATTTAATATTCGTGATTGAAGAGTTTAGCACATAATTTTGTGTTGCAACGGGTACATTCGTGTAATATAACTTAAGAATATATTGAGCGTTCGGTTTCTAATTTTAACGTTGTAACATAGACTTTTTCTATTTATGATTGAGTCGTTGAGCTTGGGACAAGAGTTGGTGTTTTTTGGTGGTGTAATAAGTACACATATTTCCTTATATACAATCATGTAACTTAGTTTTTTGTTTAAAGTATTTTGATCGGTACACATTTTTTTATTTCCATTTTCCTTACGTACTGTTATACAATGAGACGGTTTTATGCGTCGATATTATCTTGTAACAATGCGCATGTAGGAAATTTTGTTTTAAAAACATTGTTACTTTTTGTTCTATAATATTTTCAAACGTTAACACATTTACAAATCAGATCATGGTCATTTATTTTTACTTTAAAATTAGTTTCCATGTTCTTTTAACGCTTATTCTCACAATAGCATAGTTTTAACATAACTTTTTTTTTATTCTAAACACATTTATACAATTCTTTTTATACAAAACCAACTTGGCGTAAAGCTCATATGTAAAGCACGGATAATAACTCTTTCATTTGAACGTATATTTTAGATTAACATTTGCTGATCATTTAATACTTAATTGTTATTAACAATTTATATTTCTTTATGCAATAACAGTTAATATTTCAGAATTATAGTAATAATTTTATCATTAATTCACGTTAGTGTGCTTAAAAAGTTTTAAACGAAACACTTGATTGTATTGGCAAATCATGTATCAAAATTGGCAAATCATGTATCAAAATAGACCGGTAAATATCTAGCAAGATTTCATCGTCCCCACTCCCCAACTATTTTAACATTCATCCATCTCACCAACTAGTCTAAGCAACTTTGCTTAATTTATAATAAAAAACCAAAGGACATTCAAATTGAATATAAACAAACATAAAGAGTGTAGAAAATAGATAAAGCTATCCAATAGAACAGGCAACGGTCACGATCAAACTGCTACTTGATGCGAGCTACAATCCCGAATGCTCACTCATAGTACAAGTAGAAGACGCAAAATCCCAAGTCATAAAACAAAACAAGCGGGTCAACCAATTATAGTCTTGGTCAAAACAAACCAAGCAGGTCAACCCAAGTTCTCCGTGAAGGTTTCGATCAAGGTATTACCATTTATTATCTTTGTCGTCCCTATGATTATGTCATATGCCATCCCTTCCTGCGGGTAAGGAGAAACCTTAAGATTTTAAATAAACTCGGTGCATTAAAAATAGACTTTAGACAACATTCAACCCGTTCTTTAGTTGAACCATTTGAGATTAATACAATCCAAATCGACCACATTATAAAAAACGCTTAAAATTCACAC
>JBCNJP010010606.1:0-5000 GCA_039602395.1 Deinandra increscens subsp. villosa
ATCATTCCCCTGAAATTGGAATTTTCGTCCCGAAAATTATTCTTGTGTCGTAGCGTTCGCAGCATCAGCTGTCGTCGTTGCTGTCGTCGCTGGGGGAAAGAAAGCAAAAAGTTTTAGGGTTGTCACATATTCTCTTTTTTATTTAACATAAACATGAACAATTGTGTTCAATATGACATCTGATTTTCCATTGTTTATGTTGGTATCATTGTTCTTGCGTGGATGCAACCATATGAAGAGTACCTCGAAGCCCATGTCAGAGGCAACCGAATTTCACATAAGTCGGTCAGTATGCTTCCTCAACTGTATTTTTTGTTTCACAGTAGTTTCACAATAATCGGTCACAGTAAGCTCCAGGTTTGCTTCTAGGTTTTGATCTTTTTGTAAATCTTTGCCAAGAATTGTAGCTGGAATATTTTGTTGATGTATGGAGTTTGTGTCTTTGGTTTAGGTTTAGTGACAGGAAGGAGGTGATGTATAGATGGTAAGATATCACAGATTCGATCCTAGAAGTATGCCCAACGTCTGTATCAGCTTCATTTGCTCGGTACGTTTTATCTACACAGTGCTTGCATCAGCTTCACTTATAACCTACTAACTTTTTTGGTTTTCTTATATGTTCCTAATTATGTGTATCATTTTTTGTAGGTATAGTCTTCTACTTTTTTCTTCAAGATACTCCAGATTTTGATTTTAAACAGAAGAGCATAATAGATCCGGTGCTTAAAACTCCACCTACAAATTCCAGAAGGTACTAAGACTTTAATTTCTATCCTGAATTTGTTTTTACTTTTTACGAAATACCAATAGTTTCAGTTATTTAACCGTCAAATTAGTTGTTAAATTGATATACATGAGGTGATTTAGGAAACACAAAGATCAGAGGAAGAGTCATGCTTCCAATTTTGTGGTTCTTGATCTTGGTCAAGTTGAAGGTTCTAATAAAAGTTGCTTCGTTTCTTGACGTTTATTTATTGAATTTCTTAATTTAGGTGTAGTGTATTAACGTAAACATTTCTTGACGTTTATTTATTGAATTTCTTAATGTGGATGCTAAAGGTAAGATGGCTGGGAAATCAAATGGAAAAACTACAAAAAAAACTATTTGAATTTCTTGCCCAAAAAATTAACTCTACACATAAATCATAATCAGAAACTTCAAGATTGGGTTAATATAAGTTCAAGACTACTATAATAAATTTCTTAGCAGTTCTTTCAATACATGCCACTGTTCTAGAGTTTTTAAAACTATCCAAGGCCTTTCTGTTCACAGTTGTAGGTGGAATATATACTGAATAGCAACAAAAAATGCAGAAAACTATGAGAAATCTGGTGAACCAGCAGCTATGAAAACAAAGAACACCCTTAGGTAAGGTTTTTGGTCAATTGTGTGCAGTGTATATGTTTTGGATCATGGTTTGCTAAGTGCTTTTTTGTGTGTGTATATGTAGCATTTACATAAGTGCTTTTTTGTGTGTGTATATGTAGCATCTACAATGTGGCAGCTGGCATGACATCAACCAATACCACCTAAAAAGTTAGTTAAATTATTTAAAGTAAGGTTGGTTGCTAAAATGAGAAATAAATTTAAAGTTTTTTTCCTCTTTTGTGCGTACTTTGTGTTTTATTAAAGTGTTGGTTGGCTCTTTATTTTCAATGCATATGCCCTATGTTCTGGTTTCATTTTGATGTCATATGAGCTGATGCTGCTAAATTTTGATAACAAGTGGCAATATTATTTGTTCATATGTTGATGATGAAGGTATAACGGCGTTTCAGGGAGCTGGCAGCTGGCTTTGAACTGGGAGCTAGCAATTAGTTTCCAGGTTCGAGATGTAAGATCGAGGGTGCTGCCAGGTGTGGCTTGGGTGACAATGAAAGCCTATGTTGGGATGGAGCACAATGCCACCCACCCTATGAGCATGACTAATGTGTTTGAGCTCAACAATTGTCAGTGGTTCATGGTTCATCATCATAGATTTGTGATGCTTGCTGATGGGGAGGTGGCTGATCAACCACCTATGTTTGGATGAGCAAGAGTCTTCTTTTATATGAGTTCTGTATGATTGTAAGTTTTTATTTATGGTGTTGTTTTATCTCGTAGGCTTATTGCCAAAATTATGGTAAAGATAAAAATATAGCTTCTGATGTTATAACAATGGTTTTATAATGAAGACGTGGTGGCATTCTTTTGTTAGAATAGCAGGTTTCAGGGCCTTTAGTTGATTTAAGCAAAGTGGATCATATTCAGTATATGTAGGATATGTTCAGCCTATAGTTCAACCTCCTAATACTCTCATGGGCGAAGCTTGGGCTGAAAGTTGGTTGGGGCCGAAAGTCATAGGGAAAAAAAGGGATTAGGCCGAACTATGTAAATAATTTTTTTGGTACTAAACATGTATAAATTTACACTACCAAGCGAAAAAACAGATGAGGACCGGGCCGGTCTGTCTCGGGAGAAGCTTCGCCCTTGCATACTCTAGGGATTAGCTACTAAGTTTCATTTTGGGAGTTTCGTTGAATTTTACATGTGTTTTTCTCATAGTACAACATTGTTTTTTTAACTCGATCTTCGTATAACAAGATTCTTATTAGGAAGTTTCACCCCGTTTGTTTGATGAAAAAGCTTCATAAACTAAATTTAAAAATAAAATTATATGTTTAGTTTTTGAGCTTCGAACTATCGAATTGGTTAATAGAAAATAAGAATCAATCTCTTCAATGTATTACCGCGTACAATACTATCATGCACATTCTTTGTATATGTCCATTCGTAACTTTCTTATTTGAATTTTATGCATTTCACTTTAAATAGAGCAGATAAATAAGGATAGATGGTTATATGACACGTAAGAACCAAAAAGAAATTCGGGTGTTAGTTATTATTTATTTGAGTTTTACAAGGTCGGATAAGTTATATCGTTATTACTTATTTGATCATCTATAAAGAATACACCCGGTAAATCATGATCGATAAACGTCATGATCTTATCTTTATGATTGTAGTTCGTCGTCGTCACATCGTGCGGGTTGTCCATATATCACGAGTCTTGTAAATTGTCATCGCCACAAAACGCGCATATACCACGTTATAAATTGTCATCGACTCGCCTCACGCTAATAGAAACGAATACCACGATGTAAACTGTTGCACCTCCGTAATGTGCGAACAAATGACGAATATCACGCTATAAACTGTTGCCGTCGCAATGCGCGAGCACCATGCTAGTATATATATATATATATATATATATATATATATATATATATATATATAGAGAGAGAGAGAGAGAGAGAAAAGTTAGAATGAAAACCATCCCGAGTTGTGAAAACCACGAAAACTTTTTAAAATCGGGGTAAAAATTTGTTTTTTTTTTCCAAATTTTTTTATGGTGGTTCTTTGAGTTACAGACTACCCTCGAGTGGAAAAAAATAAAAAAAGCGCCGAGTAGTTTTTTTTTTTAATATACAAAAACGTCATGTTACATATGTTACATTTTGCATATTTACGTAACATAAAAATGTAACGAAAACTTTTTAAAATCGGGGTAAAAATTTATTTTTTTTCTTCAAATTTTTTTTACAGTGGTTCTCTAGGTTATAGACTACCCTCGAGTGGAAAAAAATAAAAAAAGCGCCGAGAAGTTTTTTTTTTTAAAATATAGAAAGACGTCATGTTACATATGTTACATTTTTATGTTACGTAAATATGCAAAATGTAACATACGTAACATGACGTTTTTGTATATTTTTTTAAAAAAAAACTACTCGGCGGTTTTTTTATTTTTTTCCACTCGAGGGTAGTCTGTAGCATAGAGAACCACCATAAAAAAATTAAAAGAAAAAAAACAATTTTTAACCCCGATTTTAAAAAGTTTTCGTAGTTTTCACAACTCGGGGTGGTTTTCAAAGTAACCATCCCCTATATATATATAGGGAGAGGATCATTTGAGAACCAATTTGATTTGAGAACTAAAAAGAACTAATTTGAGCCTATATATATATATATATATATATATAGGGTAAGGATCATGTGAAAACACTTTTTATTGCGAAAACGCGTAAACACATATTAAAACCTACACAACTTCTTCATACGTTAATGTTTTTTCATAAAATTTGTACCAAAAGTCTTAAAAAGATGTTATCTTTAATTCTGGAAAAAAAGTAGAAAAGAATTAACGTGTCGTGATTTTTTCGTGTGCTGCACATGTGCATCATTATCATTACTATACTGCACAAAGACAAATTATCATGCGAAAAAACACTCCTTATGTTAAAAACTTATAAAAAAACAGTAAAACATTTATTGTACTAATGATAATGGTACATAGTGCACATATGCAACATAGAATAAAAAAATTATAAAATGTTATTTTTTGTCTTTAGATCTAAAAATAACACAACTATAAGATTTAGGGTGCAATTTCTTATTAAAAATATTAATGTATACAACACGTATGAGGTTTTTTTTGGTGTGATGCACATGTGCATCATTAAAAAAAATATCAAAAAAATAACAGAAATATAAGATATATGGTGCGACTTAGAAAAAAATATATTAACTTATGCTAAAAGTATGAGTTTTTTTTTTGCTGCACATGTGCATCACACGAAAAAAAAACCGAAACGTTAATTTTTTTTTTAAATTTCCAGAATTAAAGATAACATAATTCTAAGACTTTTGGTGCAAATTTTTAAAAAAAAATGTTAACGTATTAAGAAGTTATAGAGGTTTTAATATGTGTTTACGCGTTTTCGCAATATATATGTGTTTACGCATGATCCTTCCCCATATATATATATATATATATATATATATATATATATAGAGGAAGGATAAAATGAAAACCTCTCCGAGTTTGGAAAAACCGTGAAAACCAAGCTAAAAAATTCGATTTTTGTCTCGATTTTTTTATGGTGATTCTCTAAGTTAAAAAAACCCCCTTTGTGCAAAAAAATTAAAAAAAACGCCTAGTAAATTCTTTTTTAGAAATATA
>JBCNJP010010606.1:7500-21269 GCA_039602395.1 Deinandra increscens subsp. villosa
AAACTAAACAAAGTCAATAATCAAAGAAGTAATTTGGTAAAATAACATCCTTGCAATGCAGTATGTTTAGCATCATTAGATGACAACACAATATTTGTCTTATAAAATTTTACCAACCAAAGCATACATGAATTTGTAACACCTATTATCTCAATAAGATCTATCATCTCAATATGTAACCAAACATTCTTTTGTAGAATAAAACCTTACTTAAGCATAAATAAAATCTCAACCAAATAAGATTCAATTTTGGTGAAAATGGGTTTTCTGCTTTTGTCTAACAATAACGCTTTTTCTATAGTTACAAAGATTCTGCTCTTATAATCGAACCATTATTAAAGTTCGGGATGTTATGCTTTCTAACAATCAATTGTCTTCATAGCGTGTGGCATTGCTATGTTGTGATTCTTAGGTCTATCCTGTTGACCATTAAAGTCAATAATGGCATTAATAAGATCCCAGCTTCTAAAACCTTGGCAAAAAAGTCAAGTTTACCAAGATAATCATACTTGTTCTACTAGAGGTCACCCTATAGCTTTGATTCCAACCACTCCTCATGCTTCCAAACCAAAAAGCACCACTCACTTCGGACCACCAAATTCTCAACAGTTGACCAAGGAAGTCAGTAGCTCTTTGGCCATTTTGATAAGCCCTTTGGTTGATTTTTTTTTTTTTGTGTGGCCATTTTGTCTCCTAATTTGAGCGGAAATTTGTGGTTGTTATAATGACAAGTGTTTTTTTTTCTTTTGCCATTTTGAAGGCCAACTTTTACTTTATTATATATTACTAGTATAGAGCCCGTATGTTATACGGGTTAAATTAGTAAAAAAAATATATAACTGATAATTCATGCATACTCTTTTTATTACCGAAATAATGTATTACAATAAAAAGCTAAAATTATCATTCATAATATGGTATTGGTGACTTTACCCTCTTTATAAAAAAAAAACAATATTTATATCATGTTTTTATTTGTATATTTGACAAATGCAACATGAACGTTTATTGGTAAATAAGTGTTTATTGATATTTATAAGTTTTATAAATATTTATTAAAATAAAAACAATAATAGTTTCAAAAATAATTTTAAATAAAAATAAGATGCAGATTAATAAGTGATTGTTATAATTCCATAAATATAAAAAAATAAAAATATAACATGTTTATAAAATAGAATATAAATATAATTTCCAATAAAAAAGAATTTATTAAGAAATAGATTTGGGAAGGGAAAACTTTTGTGAGAATGAATCTGGTGTTGACATGTGTCAAGAATTGTAATTGTTTATTAGAGTATAAAGAAAAGATATATAGTAGCACGTTACATTGTAGTTTTCTGTTTTAAGAGACTACAGGTCATCAATAGATGATTAATGTCGAGTGTTGTGAGGTTTTGTCTTAGAGAGTCTTATTCACTGATTTAGCTATACATTGGTTTAGGATTAATAACGAGTTGATATCTTGTTTTCCACATGAAATAGTTCGTGAAGGGGTGTCGTGATTCGCTCACGTTTACGGGAACCCCACTTCCCTTCTTTGTGAGCCGGCCATGAGCCTTACCGCTTGTAAATCACGTTCATGATCAACAAGACCTTTGATAACTTTCAACCAATCAATTTGTGAAAACAATTAATTAGTTTTTTTTTTCATTATAATATTTAATATAAGTTTCAATATGATTTTTCTCAAATAATTTGTGATTTGTCAATTTTAAAATGAAAACTAAATACTTAATCTTATTTTTTTCCTTAACACTCTGGCATACATTTCAACAAATCTCGTAAGTAATTTATTATACTTTAATTAATTTAATTATTTAAAATTAATAAAAAACAATTTAAAAAATAAAATAAAATAAAAAATCACTGACACTCACTAGTGATAGTCACTAACGATACCATCACTCAGCAGGGAATGAATAAGTGAGTGAGGTAACACAGATCTAACAACGTTTTTCGCTTACATTCACTAACCATACGACCATACCTAATGTCTTTATACGAAACGTATTAGTTTAGGGGTCATTTCTATAACTTATATAGAACTTGTTTAGTGTCTAAGGGTTATTTCTTACAAGTGTCTAAAGAATAGGGGCCCTTGTGTAAATATCAACTAACCAATTAATTAGTTAGTTGAGCTAACCGGTACCAAACAAAGGAATTGCGACCTAACAACCGATTAGTTGAACAACTCTTCATCTCACTTTCTCTAATTCATACCGTATTAAATAAAATTTAAATGTATTTATTAAACAAAAATATTTTGATGCCAATCATTTTAGGACAAAAATTCAGAAGTACGAAGTACGATGATCGAGTTAAAATAGTTCGACATACCACATGTGCCCTCTAAATTATATATATATTTTTTTGGAATGACGAATTCATTAGAAACGGACCTAGCAAGCCGTTAGGAACCGGTAAACAAGACAAACAAGCAAATTACATAGAAAAAGAACACCAATCAACCCAAGACACCTTTCTAGACTTTAACCTATTACTAACCCAAAGGAAACTACAACATTTAGCATCATTGAAGACCCGATTGACCGAAGGTCTTCTATTGTTGAAAATCGTCTCGTTCCTTTCTTTCCATAAGAGCCAACACACCGTGAAGAGGATAGCGTTAAGGATCTCTTTAGAGGTCTTATTAAGACAAAGCGAGTCCGCCATCTGAACCACATCTAAGACCGAAAACATAAACCAATTTGGGATCTTGACCCAAGTAGCAATCAAGCACCAAACCTGAATAGAGAAGGAGTAGCCCGTGAGAAGGTGGCAGATGGTTTCATCATCGCCGCCGCAAAGGGGACACAAAACCGTCTGTGTGAGGATTCCTCTTTTAACAAGTTGATCTCCAGTAGCAACCCTTCTTGAACAGCTCGCCAAAGAAACAAGCTGATCTTAGAGGGGATTAATTTGTTCCAATCGAAAACCCAAGGAGGAGGGGGCAGATCCTCCGAGCAGATGAGGTCCCTGACCGAATTGACAGAAAAAAACCAGAAAGGTCCCCCTTCCAAACCCAATTGCGACCTTCTTTAATCATCAAAGAATCCATAGAAGCATTGAGTTCACTTAACACCCCTTCAATATTCACAATGTTTTTCCAAACACCCGTAATCGAGCGTTTACAAGGGAGAAAATCCACCCTGCAACGCACGTTATGAATGGCAGCCACAACACGTCGCCAAAGTTTGTGGGGTTCGGTATGAAACCGCCAAAACCATTTGGCCAGAAAAAAATAATTCACCTTCTCAAGAGGAACCAAGCCCAAACCACCATCAGCCTTGGACTTACTAACCCCACCTCTACTAACCCAATGAATGCAACCTTTATTGTTTCCCCCACTCCAAAGGAACCTCATTCTCAAGCTTTCTAAACGGTTGATGACCGCAGCAGGGGCCTTGTAAAGAGAGAAAAAGTACGAAGGAAGGGCTTCAATAACCGCTTTCACAAGGACAAGAAGCCCCCCCCCCCCCCTCCCCAAACGAAAGGTGACGGGCTTTCCATCTCGAGAGTCTAGCTTCAAAGGTCTCGATGACCGGCTTCCAATGGCTAATACGGTTCATGTTGGCACCGACAAGCAATCCGAGATACTTGAAAGGAAAGGATCCACCTTTACACTTTAAAATAGTAGCAAAGTCCTTGACCTCCGCATCCTGCACACCCATTCCAAAAAGGTTACATTTGAGGAGATTTATACGAAGACTAGAAGCCAAGCCGAACGCCCTAAGTAATCGGCACAAGTTCATCACATTACGCTTCGACCATTGCCCTATGACGAGGGCATCATCGGCAAAGAGGACATGAGAAATGACCGGTCCGTTGTTGGGCAGCAGAATACCATGAAACACCCCAGTCTTAAGGGCCTTTTGAAACATCCAGCTAAACGCTTCCATAGCAATCAGAAACAAATAGGGGGATAGAGGATCCCCTTGCCGAATCCCCCTAGAACATTGGAATTCAAGCGTGGGAGAGCCGTTGACAAGAATAGAGGTCCTGGAAGCCTTGAGAATACCACGCACCCAAGCCCTCCATTTGCAAGGGAAGTTCATCTGCTCCAAGATGCTATCCAGGAAGTCCCAATCAAGGCTATCAAAAGCCTTTTCAAAGTCGATTTTAAAGAAGAGAGCCGGGGACTTAGATTTCTTTAACTAAGAGAATACTTCATTAGTGAGGAGAATGCCATCGAGAATATTCCTCCCTGCCACAAAAGCATGTTGTTGTTCCGAAATAAGACTGTCCATAACCGACTTCATCCGGATAGAGAGGACTTTAGACACAACTTTGGGGATGCAACCGATCAAACTAATTGGCCGGAAATCCTTCAAGGAACCAGGACTCTTAACCTTAGCAACCAACTGGACAAAAGCAGCACCACAACCCGGACCCAAAGATTCATGGTGATGAAAATGATTAAGAATATCAACAAAGTCTTGCTCAAAAACCTCCCAGAATTTCTTGAAGAAACCGAAAATGAAACCGTCGGGCCGGGGGCTTTCTCGCTGCCACATTGCCAAACCGCATACTTAACTTCATCTTTGGAGAAGGGGGCCGTGAGGCGCAGACCATCCCCAAGAGATAAAGATTTAATACCGGTGCACACCATCTTCGGTTTCCACGTGAGAACCTTAGTGAATCTCTTTTTGAAAAACTCGAAAACTTCTCTTTTGACTCTAATAGGGTCAGTGACCCATATACCTCTAATATTGAGCCCCGAAATGCAAGAGGAAGCCATGTTTTGATTAACCAACTTGTGGAAAAAGGCTGAGTTCTCGTCACCTTCAAGAGCCCACTTCACCCGGGCTTTCTGCCGAAGATCAGCCCCACGTCTCTCATCAATTCTGAGAAGCTTGGACTTGGAAGCAGCCCAATCCTCCTTCTCAGCAGGGCTGAGCAGATTAGCTTCAGCAAGACATTCATATTTGTTACAAAGAGACAAAGCCTCCTCGTAATCTGCCTTTTCCTCCATGAGCCAAGCTTTATTCCAAGCCTTAAGCACCCCTTTCAAGTGTTCAAGCTTCCCAAGCAGATTAACATCAGGACGGTGATAAAAAGGGGCTTCAGCAAGACCCTTTAAAACCGACGCAACAAAGTCGTCCCTCACGAACCAAGAATAAAATAACCGAAAAGGAACCGGGCCATAATCTTCGCAACAAAGTTTAAGAATGATGGGGCTATGGTTAGATCTGAGGCGTTGAAGAATCGTCACCGAAGCCTTAGACCACTTCTGAAAAACCTTCTCACAGACCAAAAAGCGATCGATCTTACTAAAGCTTCTGGCATTAGGCTGGGCATAGGTGAACTTAAGCCCAACAGGTTTGAATTCAAAAAGGCAACCGTCAGAGATGAAGCGATTGAATTCATCAGCCCACGTCTGTCTGAAAGTGGAGTGGAGTCTATCCCCGGGCTCCCTAACTTCGTTGAAATCGCCCCCAAGAACCCACAAACCTCCCATCGACTCCATTAAGTGGAGAATAAGATCCCAGAGTCTTCGCTTGGCCGACAAATCCTGAGCGGAATAGACATTAACCACATTGAAAATCTCATCAATCCCAACCACTTTACCGGAGACCACCAGACAATTGCTGTCTTTGAAGGATCTCAACCTGGTGAATATCCTACGATCCCAAAGACAAGCCAGCCCCCCCCCCCGACCTGCTGGAGGATTAAACCCATTCAAAATCAACATCGGGCCCACCCCAGAGGCCGACCACCGGAATTTTAGAAGCCTCCCTCACCAAGGTTTCCTGAATGCACATAAAAGAGATACGATTACCTTGACGGATCTGTTTGATCCACCGGACTTTATCCCGGTCTTGAACCCCACGGATATTAATGGACAGAATATCCATCAAAGACCATTTTCTTCCTCCAAGATCGCCGCTCTCACCTCCTCGGCACCCCCTTCCAAGTCAATGTTAACGCAGGCGCCGATTCGAATTGTCTCAGCGACTTCATCGAACAATTCGATGTCTCTTCTAGTTTGAGAATCCATATCAACAGTGATCGCCTGGGACGAATTACGATTTTCTGGCAAGGGAAAATCCCAGGGCACACCACCGTCATGAGCGGAATTAGGAGGACGAGAACCCCTAGAAACTTTACTCTTTTTGATTCTGCCTTTCGCCAACAGGGATGGCCTACCACTAGAGGACCCAATTGGGCCAGACATATGGGCCGCTAGAAAATTGAAATCCGGGAGGTGAAAGGATTTATGTCTTTTGTTGGGCCTCAAGCCCAATTTACCAGCAGAATAATCATCGTTAGATGGCCCATCCGAGCAATCCAAAAGAGATCTTTTTCCCCAGGCGCCGCCAGCGAAGCATTCACATGCAGCGACGCATGCACATGGACTGAATGATTATTTTCTCCCTCCTCCTGTTCCCCATGCAGACCGTTACCCTCTTCAAGCCGTCTTGCCTCTTCCATAACCCTAGGAGAGTGGCACGCATACCCAAGTGACCCCCATCTTCCACCGTCGGCGTCGTGTCATCGGAAACCGCCATCTCCGCCACAGGGATCACCGGAGAGGTATGCCAACTATCTTGAGCTTTCACAAACTCAGGAGACCAATCATCAGCCTCCTCGACAACCCAGCAAGCAAATTTCCTACCTTTCCATTCCACCTCCACCAATTCTTTGATTGTCTCACGTCTCTAAGAGAGGATCCCCACACAATTGTAAGACAGATTGATATCAAGGGCATCTGCCTCCGAATGGATAACCACCTCCCCGAAGAGACCCTCTATTTTGTTGAACACCGATTTATCCCAAAGATGCGGAGGAACCCCTCTGATCTTGACCCACACGATCCTATCGTAAGAGAAACATTGCCTGAACCACACCTCCAGGGAGCATAAGACAGCATTCCACAGAAGATTCAGCCCAAGAAACTCTTTGGCCCAATCATGTGACGGGAAAGAGATGAGGACCGACATACACCCGAAGTAACGCACACGCCCATCCTGGAAACCTTTATTATTCGGAAAATCAAGGATCCCATTTACTCTTTGACCCCAATGGCTCTGCCAAGCAGGGAGCACCCTTGCCATTCCTCCATAGCTGGGAGAATATCCTCCTCAACCTTCATACAATGAATCATGGCAACCTTGTCCACCAGGTTGACTTTACCTTTAACAACATCAGCAAAAGAACATCCGGCACCTCCAACTGAGCTCAGATCACGAACAACCGGCACCTCCAACTGAGCTCAGATCACGAACAACCGGCCGGAGACACGGAACCGGGACCGAAACCGAATTTTTAACCTCCAGGTACTCCGTCCTAAGAATAGGAAGGCCATCCCTCCCGTAACGTTCAAGATTAGCAGAAAGGCGAAGTCCTCCAATCTTTATGGCATTGAGAACCTTTTCCAGTGCCATCTTGTCACGAACATTATTGAACTTTATAAACCCAAACATCTCCCCATCTTTGTTCCTCTTTCTAGAGACAAACACATCAACCACCTCGCCAAAGTTCCTGCACTCCTTCCAGAGCTTATCCCGACCACAATCCTCCGGGAAGTTGGTGATGTAAAAGGTAGTAACGTTCCTGGAAAACAGAGGCCTACTTTTCCGGGAATCCTTGTTCAGGGACCTCCTCATACCTCTCACAAACTCCCACCCCTCCTCTTTCTCCCTAACACCCCCATTCTATCCATACCAAGGATGGGTAATGAACAGACCAGCAACAAGCCGAGAGAGAAGTCCCCAACCCCCGTTAGAAGCAACTCGTATTTACAAGCTCAAACCACACCAACGGAGGATACGATACACAGCGAGGATGGGCAAAACCCTAACAAAACCCACCGAAGAGATCACTAGCCTGTTGCGAGGCGATACAAGGAATACCAGTGTGCTAACAGGGATGAAAACCAAACTTCGGCGAAACTCCGGCGACTTACCTTCTACTCCGGCGACTTACCTTTGTACCTATGACTCCGGCAACTTACCTCTTGGTATATTTAACAATACCCTTTTAAATATTTTCATGAAATAAAACCATTTCTGCCTAATAATAAAAAATACATATAAAAAATAAATTTTTAATACACACATAAATATATGTTTTAAGAAATGAAACAATAATATATTTAAAGGGGAAAGTTATTACACAAAGAAAATTTTATGTGCGAAGAATGGTAATATTGTTCGTACGTTTGATAATCATGCAAGATCTTGTCACCGTGTTTTTTTGTAGCAAAATGGTATGAAAAGGGCAATTGTCACACCATTTTGCCACCAAATATAAATGGAGTCAAAATGACAATTGTCACTATTTTGCCATCAAAATATGTTGTGACAAAAAAACTCCCTTGTATAGTGATATTTCATAATCGCGCAAGCTATATTGCATAATCACGCAAGCTTTATTTCAAAATAATGCATGCTATGTTGATAATCACATAAGATATATTTAATAATCACTAGCATTTTTGTGGTGGCAAATAGGTTTTTGCCACCAGGTTTTTGGTAGCAAAATGGTGTCAAAAGGGCAATTGTCACCATTTTACCACCAATTGTCACAATTTTGCCACCAAATATGTTGTGACAAAAATCTTCTTTATTGTAGGCAATATTTGTGCGCCGGTGGCAAATAACGTTTTTTCCCCAAATATTTTGTAGCAAATTCCTCATATTTTTTGTAGCAAAATAGGGTCAAAAGGGCAATTGTCACCATTTTACCACCAAATATGTTGTTAAAAAGAACCCTCTTTTGTAGTAGTGATATTTCATAATCACACAAGCTATATTATAATCACGCAAGCTTTATTTAATAATCACGCAACCTATATTTGTAATTACCCAAGATATATTTAATAATCACGCAATATTTGTCACGATTTTTATGGTAGCAAAATTGTGTCGAACGGGCAATTGTCACTATTTTGTCACCATGTTTTTGGTAGCAAAATGGTGTCAAAAGGGCAATAGTCCCAATTTTGTCACCAAATATATTGTGACAAAAACCCAGTTTTGTTGTACTACGCACACTTTATTTCATAAATCACGCAATGTATATATAAACGAGTTTTAATTTTTCTTCTTCTAAAAAAAGTATAGTAATACTATACTCGAATTATAGAGAATTAAATGCTCGGTTTTATAAATTGATGTCATATAAAGAAGTTATAGACGTTTAAAAAAGTTGGGGGAAACTTAAAAATGTAAACAATGCAAGGTTATACCCATTTTACCCCTCTAGATTCTTCTCACGCTTATTTTTTTTTGTTTTGCATCTAGATTAGATCTACCCAGATCTGGACCACTCATTTATCAAAACATAAGGCTCAAATCACTTCGCACACTTCGCACGGAAATATCCCTTTGTATTTAAACTTTCACCTATATTTAAAAATATATAATAAATTTATATATTTATCTTATCTCACTATATAATAAACAAAAATTCTCAATGTCATGTGTTATGAGTTAGGATCAAGTAAGAATAATGATCTATGTAAAAAGAATAAAAAGTCATCATAGAAATTGGATCTTTGATCTAATAAAAAAGAAAGGATGAGCAATTTACTCTTAGTCATTTTTATTGACATTTTATTAAGTTCCCCAATTTTTTAAACATTCATAGCTTTTACATACGATATTGTTTTTTTTTTAAATTATACCATAAAAATAAGTGTTTCTTTATCTTTAAAACGCATATAGTGTTGCTATATATAAAATAAAAAAAATATTCTTTGGATTTGACACAATGATCTAAATTTTTGACACAATGAACTGAATTTTTGGCATAATGATCTGAACATTTTTTATACAATATGATACAGTGATCTGAACATTTTAACACAATGATCTGAACATGACACAATGACGAGTATTTGACACAATCGAAAGAGTAATTTTTTTAATTTTATATGTAACAACACTGTACGCGTTTTAAAGATAAAAAACACTCGTTTTTATGGTATAATTTTTAATAAAAAATAATGTCGTATCTAAGAGTTATAAGGGTTTAAAAAATGGGGGAACTTGATAAAAAGTAAAAAATTACCCTCCATCTTTTTCTCTCTCTAATTCTATGTAGAAAAACTTTGGGTTATAGATCTTCATTTAATTGTTGTGATTCTTTCTTACCCTTCTTACCATATGAAAACTTCTCACAATAGCCCCTACCACATTTACTCTTATTAAAATTTCCCGTATCTCTTTTGTTAAATACTAATAATTTTAAATAATTAAATATATAACTAAATATAAAAAATATAAATCTTCTTATTTTCTAATAGTTTTTTTTTAAAAGTTAACAAAGTATAATAAAATTCGATTATATCTGATTTTGAAATATGATTTTCTATTTCTTAAATTTTCAATATTTATTATCTATATTTAAAAATATTCATTATTTATTATTTCACGGGTGTATAATTAAAAAAGTTTCATTATTCTTATATATTTAAGTTTAAACTTTATGCTTAAAAATATAACAATAATTATATACTAAGTTATTAATTATATCAAAACGCAAATATTCATGTCATGTTCGGGTTCTCGTGTGACATGATTATCGGTTCTAGGTTCAAAGTAAAAAAAAAATTGGCTCCTGGTTGGGTTGAACAATTAACAAGTAAACACGACTCATTTAACACCCTAAAAAGTGAGGTATTGTGTGAAAGTATGATAGATGAGAAAGGGGGTTGTTTTTCTTTTAACAGTAATTTTTAAACTTTTTAGGATAAAAATATCACACTTGAACCTTGTATGATGTTAACCTCTAGTTTGATTGGGGAGTTTTTTCTGTAGTTTGGTTTAGGGTTGTAAACGAACGGGACTGAACCAACAAAGTCTTGTTTATGTTTATTCGTTTAGTATCAAACGTGTTTATGAACGGGCCACAGACACATAACAAACATAAATTCTTGTTCGTATTTATTCATTAAGGAGTTGAAGTTGTTAATGAATGATTCATGAACGTAGAAGAATATACTATTTCAAAAAATAAAAAATTAACATTTTTAATCCAAAATATTAGAGATAATCAACTTAAATAAATATAAAGTTAAACACTTAACATAATAATCACAAACATCTAATGAATGAACTGAACAAACGAACATGAACAAATGTAAATTTACGAACATAAACGAACACGTTACCACACATTCATAAATACAAGTGAATGAACGTGATATTTATCCATATTCGTTCCATTTGACAAAACGAACAAAATTATATATTCATATTTTTTTTATTATACAAATAAACATAAACCAATTTCCATCAGCCAATTTACAAACTATTCACATTCGGGTCATTTACGAGTTAAAGAAACGAGATGTTTACTACCCCGCGCATTGTTGTGGGGTTGAATTTGTATGCTGAACGAAAGTTAAAAGTTAAGGGGTATGAAACGTAAAAGTCTAAAAGTCTTGTGGTGAAAGTATAAAATTATAAAAGTATACCGAAAACGAAAGTAGAAAAGTTAAAAGTTTCGTAACCAAAGTAGAAGACAACAGAAGTTCAAGTAAAAAACGTTTAAAAAACAAAAGTTAAAAAGTTAAGGGTATAAAACGTAAAAGTCTAATAGTCTCGTGGTGAAAGTATATAACTATAAAAGTATACTAAAAAACGAAAGTAGAAAAGTTAAAAGTTTAGCGGCTAAAGTAGAAGACCACAAAACTTAAAACAAAAAAAAACTTTAAATGTATGAAACATATGCGGCTAAACTATGAAAACCTAAAGTTTATTATTTCGTTAAAGAAAAAAAAAACAAAGTGTTAAAGTTTAGGGTAGAAAATGTCAATATGCCAAATTTCGTTAAAGAAAAAAAACAAAGTATTAAAACTTAGAGTTAAAAATGTCAAACACTGAAACTCTCGTGCCCAAACCATGAAAAATGCAAATGTTACTATTCATCCCAAATTTCATTGTATATATATAAGGGATAGGCTATTCGTACCCCTCCTAATTACTTGTTGCACTCCCCCTTGAGATTTTGTTTTCAAAACTGTCATGTTCCACCCCTGTAAAATTATTTTATAAAGATAGTTTATATTAAAAATAAAATTTTGAAATAAAATAACAAAAACGATAATCATTTTTTTAAGACTCTTTTTTTATAAAAAAATGATTTAATAACAGTTTTAAAAAAAACGTTTTAAAAACAGTTTTTTATTAAAAAATAAACAACTTTTTTTTAAAAAAAACTCCTTTTTAACAGTTTTTTTGTAAAGACGTTTTTAAAAAATTAAAAAACGTTTTTGAACAGTTTTAGCTTTTAAATTAAAAACAATATCATTTTTTAAAACTATTTAAAAACATCTTTTAACAATATTTATGAAAAAAACGTTTTTTTAACAATTTTTTTTAAAACTTTTTTTTTTACATTTTTTCAAAATAAATTTTTTAAAGTAGTTTTTTAGTTTAAAAAACGCTTTTTAACCGTCTTTAGTTTAAAAAAAAATGCTTAGTTTTTTTAAAAAAAATTTCTTAATCAATTTAAAAAAAAATTCTTAATCAATTTAAAAAAAACATTTTTTAAAACAATTTTGTTTTTTTATGAAAATTTTTTGTAATCTTATGTAAAAGAAAGTGTTTTAACAAATTTTATGGTTAAAATATAGCAAAATTAAATTAAAAGGTTTGAATGGAAATTTTCTATAAATTAGGGGAGGGGGTGCAACAAGTAAAAATCAATTATAGGGGGGGGGGGGGTACGAATAGTAGCACCCATATATAATTAAAAGTTAAGGGGTATGAAACATAAAAGTCTAAAAGTCTCGTGGTGAAAGTATAAAATTATAAAAGTATACTGAAAACGAAAGTAGAAAGGTTAAAAGTTTCGTAACCAAAGTAGAAGACAACAGAAGTTCAAGTAAAAAACGTTTAAAAAACAGAACTTAAAAAGTTAAGGGGTATAAAACGTAAAAGTCTAATAGTCTCGTGGTGAAAGTATATAACTATAAATGTATACTAAAAAACGAAAGTAGAAAAGTTAAAAGTTTAGCGGCTAAAGTAGAAGACCACAAAACTTAAAACAAAAAAAAAACTTTAAATGTATGAAACATATATGGCTAAACTATGAAAACCTAAAGTTTATTTTTTTGTTAAAGAAAAAAAAAACAAAGTGTTAAAGTTTACGGTAGAAAATGTCAATATGCTAAACTTTGTTAAAGAAAAAAAAACAAAGTATTAAAACTTAGAGTAAAAAATATCAAACACTAAAACTCTCGTGCCCAAACCATGAAACATGTAAATGTTACTATTCATCTCAAATTTCATTATATATATATATATATATATATATATATATATATATATATATATATATATAGGCAAAAGATCCGTGTAGACCCCTTATTTTTTGTAGACCCCGTAGACCCCTTATAAAACTCAATAAAACTCATTAAAACTCACTAAAAATAAAACTCAGTTTTGTTAATTTAGTTTTTTTTATTTGCGATAAGCTTTTAAGAAAAAAAAAGACAATTAAAAAAAAAGAAAAACGAAAAACATTAAAAATTAAACATTTTAAGACAATGAGTTTAAAACTCAATAAACTCAATAAAACTCAGTGTTGCGTTTAAAACTCATTGTCTTAAAATGTTTGATTTTTAATGTTTTTTGTTTTTTATTTAATTTATTTATTTATTTTTTTGGTTCTTAAAAACTTATCGTAATAAAAAAAACCAAATTTACAACACTGAGTTTTATTTTTATTGAGTTTTATAGGGGTCTACGGGGTCTACAAAATTTAAGGGGTCTACACAGAACCCTTCCCTATATATATATATATAGTGAAAAGTT
>JBCNJP010010608.1:0-21263 GCA_039602395.1 Deinandra increscens subsp. villosa
TGATTTTTCTGGACAAACGCGAACAATTATTTATTCGAATTTACATACATTCATGCATCTAATAGGAATTTTAGATGGGTCATCGAGTCCTCGGACAATCATCACACACGAGTTGAGTCGGTCTAAATCGTTGGTGACTAAATTATTTAAATGCTATCGAACGAACACAATGTGCATAACTTATAACTCCATGATTTTATGTGTACATGTGTGCTATTTGATGTTAGGTGATTGTGATCTCATGTGAAACTAGGTGCTACTAAAACTACATGAACCGAACATTTATATATGCGTCGAACTTAGAACAAACCGTGCTCACATGCGAAACTATAAGTTAGAAAAGTGGAGGGACACTAACCGAAGACTTAGGGAACTAGAGGGGTGTGGGGTGTAACATCTCAATTCAATTTTTGAATTGAGATAAGCACCTATCTGGTTACGTAAATCAGCCGACAATCCCTCCTCACATCCCCTTTAATCGATCGCTAACCCTCCTCATCATGCTCAAAACATTACGCAATCCTCCCTCCCTCGCTATACCTTGTCGCACAAACCATCTCTCTCTCTTCCCTTCTGGCCTTCGAAATCAGCTCCTTCCCAACCGTTTTTACTCGATTCCGAAGTCGACAAGGCTATCTTACGGCCCTAGTACATTCGCAACAGTCGGGGAGATCTTCGGGAGCAAGCAACTAGAAGGTAAATCTTCCTCCGGTTTCGGTTCTTCTATGTTCGAGAACCTAATGGGTTTTAGTTCTCTGATTTATGTTCTTATAGCAGTAATGGTGTGCTCGGGGCTGGGACTGTGAAGTATTATATATGTCGGCCTTAGACTTAGAAGTTATAGCCACACATACATGTTTGTTGATTGCTACTCATGATTTTGTAATTCTCGATCCGTATGTTTACATCATAGAACCCGCATGATTATTATAAATCTTGATAAAGATTTACGAATGTGAACTGATTTTGTAGTAAGGGATAATATCTGAGGAATTAGAAATTTGCATACCAGTTCATTCGTAAATGGGGTTTTGGGAATGGAGAAGATGACACAGAATAGTATTTGTTAAATAGATTGCAAGCTGAGTTTTTACACTAACAGAAATTCGTCTAGTTGGTAGTGTGTGTGGGTGTAGACCAGCAGGTCGCGAGTTCTAACCCAGCGCAGTGCAATAATTTTTCTTCTTTTTAATCCTGTTTCTTTAGTAGGAAGTTCACACCAGTGTTCTGATTAATAAATTAGGGACCGGACTAATTAAACAAACATGAACCTAGCCCAGTTGGTAACATGTGTTGTTGTGGACTGAAGGGTCGCGGGTTCAAACCCAGCGCCCAGCAGCTTCTTATTATATATATATATATTTTTTTCTTTCTTTCTTTCTTTCTTTGCTTCTTGTTCAATTAACATCTCATATAATACATGTGTTACATGATATTTTCATAAAAGTGTTACCTTTGATGTAAAGCATGACACACAAAAATATATAACTACACTTTTAGATTTCTATGATTTGCGTATTTGTTTTACTAAACGACCAAATGACATTACGACATATCTTGCATGATGAATGATGAGGAAATTGTTGATCTTATGAAATCTCGATAGCTAAGCTAGAGCATTTAAGATATTTTATGTGCCAAACATGTGTAGACATGGAAACCAACGTGCTTTTTGTTAAATGCCCACAGACTAATTAGGTGCATGCTAGAAATGCATAACGTGTGCTTACTTGTTGCTTGTTATCTATATAAATGGCTATATGTGGAAACCATCTTAACTATAACTTTTCCAGAATTGGGAAGTTTAGCAAAACAAACAAACCTGGTTATTTACGAGTCACCAACGTGTCGTCAGGGTCGAGTGAGTCAGTCTCGTTGTTCATTCACTATAGTCTTACACGTTCACAAACATGTAGGTGATTCGTAGGAATTCATCAATAGTTTTATTTAAACTTTCTTGCCGAGCTCCCAAAGGTGAGTTCTCGAACATTTTCTCTGAATATTTTATTTAGAGAAGGAACATGCTACAAACAGTTTGGTAATATAATTGTATGGCTGATTACGTATGTGCGAACATATAACACGAATTACAAGTCCTTACATTTCGAACCGTTAGTTTATGAGAAAGCGAGGTAATCTTTGGTAGTACTACTGGGTTTGACAAACCCCACCCGCGTTGGTAGCTCCAACTCGACTGGATGTCGAACGGGTGTAAAATTAGCCTAGACAGTATCATCATCGTCCGTGTTAGGCGATGGTGGAAGGCATTACAAACACAAACAGTCACGCTTCGGTTGCGAACCACATAGTGATAGCATTTTTGGCCTTGCTAGCTACATTTACTATTATGATTACCATGGCACGAACATTTTACAAACATCTTGACGAACATTTATTTTCTTGCATTGACATTATGAACTCACCAGCCTTGCGCTGACCCACATAGCATGTCTTTCGCAGGTCCTTGAGGTACGAGCACGCTAGGATGCATATCATGACAGTTTAAACATTTTGAGTTGCATATCAACTTTTACGTTTGGGTTTATTTTCTTTTGAGTTTGGTTTGAGGGCGCGTGTTTTTGCGCAACACTTTTACTTACACTTTTCGCTTCCGCATTTCTTAAACTATTTTGGTGTGTTTGTATGGTTTGGTATGACTAATGACTCGGATCCTGGTTTGTCACACGCCTCGCGGTATAAACCCCGCAGGTGGAATTTGAGGGTGTGACAGATTGGTATCAGAGCCATTGGTTATAGTGAACCCGGTCTTGCATTTAGGCCAACTATAGCCTTAGAGTTGCATTAGTCATACACGAGAGCACACACTTGATTTAGTTATATACCGATATTTCATCCATTACAAGCATTTTAATATACATAAATACATATATATTATACAGACATGGCTGGTTCATCATCCGCTCCTTCCTCTACCCCTTCGACAAGCAACAATGGATCTGCACCTGATAACTGGGCCTGGTATCCTTTCGCGGTGGACCTGATGATTCGCAATGAAGGAGTGCCTCCACTTCCCCAGGAGCCAAACGCACACATGTGGCCATGGACCCTACCTCAAACACTCTATCCCTCGGAACGAGTCGTTGCATCCCTTGTGTCTAAATGGGGGAAAACAACTCAGCAGTGTCAGGAGATGGCTGCCGCAATCGAAGAGCTAAAAAGGGAGAACAAGGAAATGCGTGGGAAACTACGCGTTCAAGATGAGAGGTTGCTGAAACAAGAGCGTCGTTATACGAAACTGAAAGAGGATGTGAGGTTGAATGACCAGGGGCGTGGAAGGTTGTTGGTACAACTTGAAGAACTACGAAAAGACCTTCGAGACCTTAGACAGGAGTTTCATACTGAAAGAGATGAATCCAAGTTCAGAGAGGAAGATTTAGAACAACTCAGGGGCAGAATAGAAAATTTGGAATTAATGTTGTTGGCCCAACAGGGTGATATAGCACCTGCACAAGCAGAGCCTGCAGAAGAACTTGAGCCCGAAGAAGAAATTGAGCCCGAAGAGGAGATGGAACCTCTGGAGGAAGAGGAACCTGCAGACGACGACCATTCAGATATCTCCTCTGTTGATACTGATGTTTAATCATGGACCTAGATGGGTTTGGGTTGTCCCCATCAACTAGTACTTTGAATATTAATTTCTGAATTTTTGGATATTTTTGTGAACTAGTTGCAAATTTATTTGAATTGAAATTATCATTTAATTTATTATGTTGTGTTCAGTCGTTGTTAAATTCGTTGTGTTGTGTGTATGTATCTGGGTGATATATTACATTAGATTCTTTGTCTCATTTTGGATATTTGTGATTGAAAGGATAATGTCGGGACGTAGAAGCGGAAACCCTGCTAACTTGACGGCGGCTCAAATCAACACACTGGTGAACAACAGGGTCAATGCTGCACTGGCAGCCTATCAACAACAGCACCCGCCACAAAACCAAGGTAAGATTTTACCCTCATACTAACATGCCAACTCATCAAGGACATGACGTAACCGGTACGTCTATCTCCATGAATTGCAGGTGCAGGCACCAGCGCCCATAAGCAATTTATGGATGGGAAGCCACCCACATTTACCGGAGAGACTGGCGCAGTGGGGATGCTGCGTTGGGTTGAAAAGACCGAGTCTGTGTTTGCTGTATGCAACTGCCTTCAAGCAAACAAGGTGAAGTTCGCTGCTAGTACATTGGAGGGCCCGGCTCTCACATGGTGGAACTTACAGGTACAGATGTTGGGAATGGCTGAAGCCAACGCCATGTCTTGGGATGATTTCAAAGCAGCATTAACTGAGGAATACTGCCCAAGAGATGAACTTCAGAAGCTTGAACGAGAACTCCAGGATTTAAAGATGCAGGGGTCAGAAATTGAAGCCTACACTCGGCGCCATAATGAACTAGCAAACTTGTGCCCGAACTTGGTACAACCAGCATACAAGCGGATCGAGATTTATCTTGGTGGGTTAGCCCCACAAATCCAGGGAATGGCCGTCTCCAGTAACTCTACCACTATACAACAGGCCATCCGTATGGCCCATAAGCTGACTGAAACAGCCGTAAATCAGGGAATTCTCCCAAAAAGAGGTGCCTCTGCTAATCCATCAGAAAACAAGAGGAAATGGGAAAACAGTGACTTGAAGAATTCATCGTCTCAGCAACAGCCGCACAAGCAGGGAAGACATGATCACAACAATCGGGGTAACAATCAAAGTGGTTCAGGCAATCAAGGAAAGTACAACGGGAAGTACCCCAAATGTAACAAGTGTGGGTACCATCACTATGGTCAGTGCGAAAAGTTCCAATGCCGACGGTGCGGGAAAATAGGCCATGCCGCCAAAGATTGTCGCGGAGAAATTCAGACAAATCAACAGCAAAAGGGGTGCTATCACTGTGGAAAAGAAGGCCACATCAAACGAGACTGCCCACAATTGAAGCAGAATAACAACAATGGTGGCGGTGGTGGTGCTAGGGGCAGAGCATTCACTATTGGCAAGGGAGATGCTAAGAACGACAACAATGTGGTGACTGGTAAGTTCCCTCTAAATAACCGCTTTGCTAATGTTCTTTTTGATTCGGGTGCCGATAAAAGTTTCATATCAAAAGACTTTAGTAAACTGCTAGGGATCGAACCAGTAGAATTAGAAACTGCTTATTCCATAGAATTGGCTGATGGAAAAATAGTAAGGGTAACACACATTTGCAAGCAATGTAGGATAGAACTATCTGGCCATAGTTTTCATATCGACCTTATGCTCACACCTCTCGGAAGTTTTGATGTCATCATTGGCATGGATTGGTTGTCTGACCACAACGCTGAGATCGTATGCAACAACAAAGTCGTCCGTATTCCACTTCCCAACGGGGAAGCCATTTCTGTTCAAGGTGAAAGAAGCGGTACTGTCAAAGGAATTATTTCCTTTATGAAAGCGCAGAAATGTCTGAGAAAGAAAAACTGCACGGCATTCTTGGCACTAGTAACTGACAATGCTCGGGAAGAGAGAAAGATAGAAGACATTTCTGTAGTACGCGATTTCCCTGATGTTTTTCCAGAGGACTTGCCGGGTCTACCGCCCCATCGTCAAGTCGAGTTTGAAATCTCACTCGCCACCGGTGCAACGCCAATTGCTCGTGCTCCTTACAGATTAGCCCCACCTGAGCTGAAAGAATTATCTACGCAATTGCAGGAACTGTTAGATAAGGGCTTCATTCGACCTAGCACGTCTCCATGGGGAGCCCCTGTCCTTTTTGTGAAGAAGAAAGATGGGACTTTCCGCATGTGTATAGATTATCGAGAACTAAACAAAGTCACTATCAAAAATCGCTACCCTCTGCCTCGCATAGATGACCTGTTCGATCAACTTCAAGGATCGAGCTATTACTCAAAGATCGACTTAAGGTCCGGCTACCATCAACTGCGTGTAAAGGATGAAGACATTTCCAAAACGGCATTTCGCACAAGATACGGTCACTTTGAATTCTTGGTCATGCCATTTGGGCTAACTAACGCACCCGCCGTATTTATGGATCTAATGAATCGGGTGTGTAAACCGTACTTGGACAAGTTTGTCATCGTTTTTATTGATGACATTCTCATTTATTCGAAGAGCAAGGAAGAGCATGAGGAGCACTTACGGTTGGTTTTGCAATTGCTGCGGCAGGAGGAATTATACGCAAAGTTCTCCAAATGTGATTTTTGGATTCGAGAGGTGCAATTCCTTGGCCACGTGGTTAATGAAAATGGAATCCATGTTGATCCAGCAAAAATCGAGGCGATCAAAAACTGGGAAGCACCCAGGACTCCTACTGAGATTCGACAATTCTTGGGTTTAGCTGGTTATTACCGGCGCTTCATAGAGGGCTTTTCGAAGATTGCTCAACCCCTTACAGCGTTAACACAGAAAGGCGTCGTTTTTAAGTGGAGTGACAAGCATCAACAGGCATTTCAATTGCTTAAGCAAAAGCTAAGCAGTGCACCTATCTTATCCTTGCCAGAAGGAACGGAAGACTTCGTGGTGTACTGTGACGCGTCCAACCAGGGTCTCGGTTGCGTATTGATGCAACGCGAGAAAGTTATTGCTTACGCTTCTCGACAATTGAAGGTTCATGAGAAAAATTACACCACTCATGATCTAGAGTTGGGAGCGGTGGTCTTTGCACTAAAGATTTGGAGACACTATTTATATGGTACAAAATGCACAATTTATACGGATCACAAGAGCTTGCAGCACATCTTCGACCAGAAAGAACTTAACATGAGGCAGCGTCGGTGGGTCGAGCTGTTAAATGATTATGAATGTGCGATAAAGTACCATCCGGGGAAGGCTAACGTGGTAGCCGATGCCCTCAGCAGAAAAGAAAATGCCAAACCGAAACGGGTTCGTGCTTTACAATTCACAATATACGCAGGGCTACCTGACCAAGTCCGCAATGCTCAGATCGAAGCATTAAAGGATGAAAACCGAGCAGCTGAATCGCTTCGTGGGATGGACAAACAGTTAGAGACAAAGGCAAACGGTACAAGATATTTCCAAAATCGGCTATGGGTTCCTTCCTGTGGGAAGTTACGTGAGCTCGTGATGGACGAATCTCATAAATCTCGATACTCAATCCATCCTGGTGCAGACAAGATGTATCATGATCTGAAGGTAGCTTACTGGTGGCCAAACATGAAAGCAGACATCGCTACCTATGTGAACAAGTGCTTGACGTGTTCCAAGGTTAAGGCAGAATATCAGAAACCATCAGGGTTACTTCAACAACCAATAATTCCTGAATGGAAGTGGGAACACATATCAATGGACTTTATTACAAAGTTACCAAAGACCGCTAGTGGTTGTGACACTATCTGGGTGATCGTCGATCGACTAACAAAGTCCGCGCATTTTCTGGCCATCAAGGAAGAATACAAGACAGAGAAACTCGCTAAGATTTATATAAAGGAAATAGTTTCCAGGCACGGGGTGCCAATCTCCATTATCTCAGATCGGGATGCCCGATTTACCTCCCACCTATGGAGATCATTGCATAAAAGGTTGGGATCGCGACTTGATATGAGCTCGGCATACCACCCTCAAACAGATGGCCAAAGCGAGCGAACTATTCAAACACTTGAGGACATGCTGAGAGCATGTGTTATAGACTTCGGAAACAGTTGGGAGGATCACTTACCGTTGGTGGAGTTCTCTTACAACAACAGCTACCACACGAGCATCCAAGCAGCCCCATTTGAGGCACTGTACGGGAGAAAGTGCCGATCACCTATCTGCTGGACGGAAGTTGGGGATAGCCAACTCACCGGTCCAGAACTGGTACTAGAGACGTCAGAAAGGATTGTTCAGATCAGAAACCGAATGAAGGCGGCTAGGGATCGTCAAAAGAGTTACGCGGACAAAAGACGAAAACCACTTAAGTATGAAGTTGGTGACAGAGTTCTTTTAAAAGTGTCACCTTGGAAGGGTGTCATTCGCTTTGGCAAACGTGGCAAACTGAACCCACGCTACATTGGACCATTTGAAATTATCAGCGAAGTTGGCCCGGTAGCGTACGAGCTAAACTTACCGGAGAAACTACGCGGGGTGCATAATGTCTTTCATGTGTCGAACCTGAAGAAGTGTCTATCAGATGAGGGTCTAGTAGTACCACTAGACGAGATCCAAGTCGATGAACAATTGCGCTTTATCGAGGAACCGGTTGAAATCATGGATCGTGAGGTCAAGACGCTCAAACGTAGTAAGATCCCGATAGTTCGAGTACGTTGGAACTCGAAACGCGGACCAGAGTTCACGTGGGAACGAGAAGATCAAATGCGAAAGAAATACCCACAACTCTTCGACAAACAAGCAACGACGAGCAGAGGTACGAACTAAATTTCGGGTCGAAATTTTCTTCAACAAGGGGATGATGTGACAACTGAAAATTTTATTTTTCTTTGTGTCTAGCGAACAAGCAACGATTTTGATTTTCGGGACGAAAATTCTTTCAACAAGGGGATGATGTGACACCCGGCAAATTCTGGTGATTTTTCTGGACAAACGCGAACAATTATTTATTCGAATTTACATACATTCATGCATCTAATAGGAATTTTAGATGGGTCATCGAGTCCTCGGACAATCATCACACACGAGTTGAGTCGGTCTAAATCGTTGGTGACTAAATTATTTAAATGCTATCGAACGAACACAATGTGCATAACTTATAACTCCATGATTTTATGTGTACATGTGTGCTATTTGATGTTAGGTGATTGTGATCTCATGTGAAACTAGGTGCTACTAAAAATACATGAACCGAACATTTATATATGCGTCGAACTTAGAACAAACCGTGCTCACATGCGAAACTATAAGTTAGAAAAGTGGAGGGACACTAACCGAAGACTTAGGGAACTAGAGGGGTGTGGGGTGTAACATCTCAATTCAATTTTTGAATTGAGATAAGCACCTATCTGGTTACGTAAATCAGCCGACAATCCCTCCTCACATCCCCTTTAATCGATCGCTAACCCTCCTCATCATGCTCAAAACATTACGCAATCCTCCCTCCCTCGCTATACCTTGTCGCACAAACCATCTCTCTCTCTTCCCTTCTGGCCTTCGAAATCAGCTCCTTCCCAACCGTTTTTACTCGATTCCGAAGTCGACAAGGCTATCTTACGGCCCTAGTACATTCGCAACAGTCGGGGAGATCTTCGGGAGCAAGCAACTAGAAGGTAAATCTTCCTCCGGTTTCGGTTCTTCTATGTTCGAGAACCTAATGGGTTTTAGTTCTCTGATTTATGTTCTTATAGCAGTAATGGTGTGCTCGGGGCTGGGACTGTGAAGTATTATATATGTCGGCCTTAGACTTAGAAGTTATAGCCACACATACATGTTTGTTGATTGCTACTCATGATTTTGTAATTCTCGATCCGTATGTTTACATCATAGAACCCGCATGATTATTATAAATCTTGATAAAGATTTACGAATGTGAACTGATTTTGTAGTAAGGGATAATATCTGAGGAATTAGAAATTTGCATACCAGTTCATTCGTAAATGGGGTTTTGGGAATGGAGAAGATGACACAGAATAGTATTTGTTAAATAGATTGCAAGCTGAGTTTTTACACTAACAGAAATTCGTCTAGTTGGTAGTGTGTGTGGGTGTAGACCAGCAGGTCGCGAGTTCTAACCCAGCGCAGTGCAATAATTTTTCTTCTTTTTAATCCTGTTTCTTTAGTAGGAAGTTCACACCAGTGTTCTGATTAATAAATTAGGGACCGGACTAATTAAACAAACATGAACCTAGCCCAGTTGGTAACATGTGTTGTTGTGGACTGAAGGGTCGCGGGTTCAAACCCAGCGCCCAGCAGCTTCTTATTATATATATATATATTTTTTTCTTTCTTTCTTTCTTTCTTTGCTTCTTGTTCAATTAACATCTCATATAATACATGTGTTACATGATATTTTCATAAAAGTGTTACCTTTGATGTAAAGCATGACACACAAAAATATATAACTACACTTTTAGATTTTTATGATTTGCGTATTTGTTTTACTAAACGACCAAATGACATTACGACATATCTTGCATGATGAATGATGAGGAAATTGTTGATCTTATGTAATCTCGATAGCTAAGCTAGAGCATTTAAGATATTTTATGTGCCAAACATGTGTAGACATGGAAACCAACGTGCTTTTTGTTAAATGCCCACAGACTAATTAGGTGCATGCTAGAAATGCATAACGTGTGCTTACTTGTTGCTTGTTATCTATATAAATGGCTATATGTGGAAACCATCTTAACTATAACTTTTCCAGAATTGGGAAGTTTAGCAAAACAAACAAACCTGGTTATTTACGAGTCACCAACGTGTCGTCAGGGTCGAGTGAGTCAGTCTCGTTGTTCATTCACTATAGTCTTACACGTTCACAAACATGTAGGTGATTCGTAGGAATTCATCAATAGTTTTATTTAAACTTTCTTGCCGAGCTCCCAAAGGTGAGTTCTCGAACATTTTCTTTGAATATTTTATTTAGAGAAGGAACATGCTACAAACAGTTTGGTAATATAATTGTATGGCTGATTACGTATGTGCGAACATATAACACGAATTACAAGTCCTTACATTTCGAACCGTTAGTTTATGAGAAAGCGAGGTAATCTTTGGTAGTACTACTGGGTTTGACAAACCCCACCCGCGTTGGTAGCTCCAACTCGACTGGATGTCGAACGGGTGTAAAATTAGCCTAGACAGTATCATCATCGTCCGTGTTAGGCGATGGTGGAAGGCATTACAAACACAAACAGTCACGCTTCGGTTGCGAACCACATAGTGATAGCATTTTTGGCCTTGCTAGCTACATTTACTATTATGATTACCATGGCACGAACATTTTACAAACATCTTGACGAACATTTATTTTCTTGTATTGACATTATGAACTCACCAGCCTTGCGCTGACCCACATAGCATGTCTTTCGCAGGTCCTTGAGGTACGAGCACGCTAGGATGCATATCATGACAGTTAAACATTTTGAGTTGCATATCAACTTTTACGTTTGGGTTTATTTTCTTTTGAGTTTGGTTTGAGGGCGCGTGTTTTTGCGCAACACTTTTACTTACACTTTTCGCTTCCGCATTTCTTAAACTATTTTGGTGTGTTTGTATGGTTTGGTATGACTAATGACTCGGATCCTGGTTTGTCACACGCCTCGCGGTATAAACCCCGCAGGTGGAATTTGAGGGTGTGACAACAAGCGTTAGAGGAGCTATGCTGGAAAACATCCTTAAGAGTGTCTCACCCTAATGAGGGTTATAATTCGTGTTAGGAAAACGTGGCAAACTAAACTCAACATATGAGGTAATCCGAGAATCATGAATAGAATTATTTATGTAGTATGAAAATTGAACCTACCGGGAGAAACTAAAGGTACACACAACATACACCATGTCTTTCACGCATCTAACCTGAACGGTGATTATCAGATGAAACACTCATATTTCACTCAAAAAGTTGAAACTCGATGATCAATCGTAGTCCACTGGGGGAACCAGTGGAAAGCATGAGCTGGGTTGGAAAACAACGAGAATATATAAACATATCGATCTTCAAGGTTCGTTGAAAACTTGAGGCAAGATCGAAGCTCACCAAGAAACACGACAATCAAAAGATACAAAATACATACTCAATTATTAGAACAGACAAACGTCGATCAACGAAAGTAGGGATGAAATTTTGGAGCAATTTTGTTTTTGTTCAACAAGGGGATGATGTGACAGATAGAAAATTTTCTTTTCTTTGTGGCCAACATACGAGCAGCGATCTAAATTTTCGGGACGAAAATTCCTTTGACAAGGGGATGATGTGAGACCCGGCTAATTCCGGTAAATTTTATGGACAAACACGAACATGAACAACTATTTATATCAAACGTACATACATTCATACATCTAATAGGAGTGTTAGATGGGTCATTGAGTCCACGTACAAACATTCACACACGAGTCGGTCCTACACGTTGGGTGACAAATTTAAAAAAAATGCTAATCGAACGAACGTAATTGGTGTAACACCTAGTTTTTGTGATCTTATGTGACTCTATATATGCTAGCAAATTTATGTGTTGTATTTCCATGATTGTTATATGAGCTATTGCAAGTTCATGATTCGTAAGCGTTGTTTAGGACTTCTATGTAAATACACGAAGATTATATAAATCGTAATTTTAATCGAGTAAATTATAAATTATGGAAAGTATGCATATCAATATAAAAATTATGGTATTGGATACATATGCACTTGTGAACATCCGAACAAATCCTCCTCTAAATCTCGTAACCTCCACTTCCCTTTTAACTTTTCACGGCAATCTTCCCCTAGGCGATCTCTCCCTCTTTTCTGATCATAGCGATCTTCTTTGCTACTAAATCTGGTGGATCCAACGGTCATACAGTAGCAGCCCTACATCATGATTTGCTAGCCGAAGACACTCCAAGAGGTAGCCATCTCCCTCTTCCTTTCGGTTCTTCTTGGTTCTCGATAACCAAAACGGGTCGAGCCTATATTTATTAAGGGTCTTGGCATGTGATAATGTTTGTGTTAGTGTCGATAATTGTAAACGTGTTAAGTCGTAGATCCAAAAGATCGCTTTCACTTGAACTCAAACCCAAACCGTAAAACATGAAGATGCATGCATGGGTTATAGCTGTATATGAATCTCTTGTATTCAAGCATGATATGGTACGTGTTATCATGTGTCATGAGATGAAGCTTCATGTATTAACTGTATTGCAACCGTAGTATTAAACATGTGATCCCATGTGCTTGACATACATGCTGATAGTATGATAATTATCCATGATGACATGATGTGAATACATGAATCACATGCTCTACATATATGATCTGTTATAGTGTGGCTTTAGCTACTGTTAGGAAGTCTTCACGTAGAAAGATATATGAGCTTGGTTGATGTATGCATGAACTTGGAGACTATAGTAACCAAAGTTGTAATGCATGAATTCCCGCTGTTGTGTTGGTACCTAGGAGGGTTAAAGGTCTGACTTTGATCCATTTTGTTACTGATATGAGTATTAGAAAGTATTGGGTATGACCTGGTGGGTTTTAGAACCCATAAAAAGGATCAACTTAAAATTTATGCAAATTTATTTAAGACCCGTTTTTAAGACTACTTGCTGTCAGAAAAATTTAACCAACTTTGAAACATCATTACTCACTCAATTCTTCATGGAACTGAGTGATTCTTTTTGCAGAATAAACCTTAATGAGTTACATTCAATTCCAAGTGTGGCACTCCAAGCCAAGGAGGTTTCGACCTCCGTTCTGCCACCACAAGTTCAGTGTGCAAACAACTCTATTTTCTAGAACATGGTTATGGTTTAAATCATTTGGGCATGTTAGGCCAAGCTTAAAATTGAGACCTTTTCTGTAATGTGACCATTATACATGTATGTTGCTGGAAATAAAGTTTGGGAATTTATCTATATGTAGATGGTCATGTAATTAAATCATTGGGGGTTTGTGTGAGTCCAACTTGTCAAAGTGGAAAGTTATTGGTATGAAACTCGTATGGGTCAAAGATACATATGAAATATATGAAATATATGATATGCATAAGCTAAATAGCTAGTATTACCATACGAATGAAATTGTAGCTAATCATGTCCAAGCTTGGAAGTCATACGCATTTATGTTAGTATATTTACTTCACTTAGGTGCATGCTAGAATATGTGCAACATGAACTTATATTTTTCTATTTAGTAACCTGCTAACTATAGAAGCGTACTATACATGAAAACTTTCCTCAAATATAAACTTTCTCAAAACTGGAAAGCGTAACCGAACAAACAAACACACTTGGTAACGGGTCGACAACGTGTCGTCAGGATCGATTGAGTCAGTATAGTTGTTCTTGCATTATAGTCTTACACAGTTACAAACATATAGGTGATTCATAGGAAAATCATCAACACATTTGTAAAACTCTTGTCGAGCTCTCAAAGGTGAGTTCTCTAACATTTTTCTCTCTAAGTATCTCCTTGAGAGAGAAAAGCATGCTACAAACATTTCAGGTAATATAATTGTATAGCTGATCACGTATGTGCGAACATAACACATATTTGAAGTCCTTACATCTTCGGACCGTTAGTTTATGAGAAAGCGAGGTTATATTGAGTAGTACTACTGGGTTTGACAAACCCCACCCGCGTTAGTCGCTCTAACTCGACTGGATGTAGAACGGGTGTAACATTAGCCTAGACAGTTATATCATCATCCGTGTTAGACGATGATGGAAAGGCATTACAAACACAAACAGTCACGCTTTCGTTGCGAACCACATAGTGATAGCAATATTGGCCTAGCTAGCTACAAGTACAATTATGATTACACTGGTTCAAACATTGGTACAAACATTTTTACAAACATTTATTTTTATATTGTGTATTTATGAACTCACCAGCCTTTGCGCTGACCCACGTAGCATGTCTTTCATAGGTTTCTAGGTCCGGAGCACGATTAAGATGCATGAATTGCATTGGGTCTACATCACGATTCGTAACATCGTCTGTTTATGTTTTAATTTGGTTGAGCACGTGTTTTGCGCAGCATTTTGTTTACCTTTATTACACTTCCGCATACGTTTTATCTTGTGTTGGTGTGTTTAAAAACTGTATTTGCATGGTTTAATATGGCTAATGACTCAGGTCCTTGTATGTCACACGCCTCGTGGTTATACTCCGCATGTGGATTAGAGGGTGTGACATGTCAGTTGGCTGTCAGCATCTTCAAACCAACAGATAGGTGATTGGCACTTCCTACCGTACAGTGCCTCGAAAGGTGCACACTGAATGCTGGTGTGATAGCTGTTATTGTATGAGAATTCGCACAATGGCAGGTGTTCATCCCAGTTGTTACCAAAATCAAAGACGCATGCACGCAACATATCTTCGAGAGTCTGAATCGTTCGTTCGCTTTGACCATCAGTTTGCGGGTGATAGGCCGTACCCATATCGAGGCGAGTACCGATGGCCTTGTTCAGAGATTTCCAGAAATGGGAGGTAAAATGACCATCTCTATCGGAGATGATGGAAATCGGGGCTCCATGTCGAGAAAATATTTTCTTCATGTACATCCTTGTTAAGTGTTCTACGGAATCTTTCTCCATCACGGCGAGGAAATGGGCAGATTTCGTAAAACGATCGACAATTACCCAAATGGAATCGTTACCCTTGCGGCTCTTGGGTAACTTGGTGATGAAGTCCATGGCAATGCATTCCCAGTTCCACTCGGGGATGACGGGTTGGATGAGTAAACCTGAAGGTTTCTGGTGCTCGGCCTTAACTTTGGTGCAAGTTAAGCATTTACCGACGTACTTAGCGATTTTAGCTTTCATGTTTGGCCACCAATATAACATACGCAGGTCGTGGTACATCTTATCGGCTCCGGGGTGAATGGAGTATTGGGTTTTATGAGCTTCGTCAAGGACTAGGCTCCTGAGTTCTCTGTAGACGGGTATCCACAGACGATTTACAAAGTACCGTAATCCATCAGGCTTAGTTTCGAGGTGTTGCTCCATGCCACAGAGGCTTTCGTCTCGAATGTTTTCGTTTTTCAAGGCTTTAGCTTGTGCTGCCAAAACCTGAGTGACGAGACCGGTTTGAATAGTCATGGCAAGAGATCTGACACGAAGGGGTTTGATACGTTCCTTCCTGCTCAAGGCATCTGCGACAGCGTTTGCCTTTCTAGGATGGTACAGGATTTTACAGTCATTATCGCTTAGCAATTCAATCCATCGGCGCTGTCTCATGTTCAACTCCTTCTGGTTTAAGATGTGCTGGAGACTCTTGTGGTCGGTGTAAACCTTGCATTCAGTACTGTAGAGGTAGTGTCTCCAAATCTTAAGAGCGAAGATGACGGCTCCAAGTTCCAAATCGTGAGTAGTGTAGTTCTTCTCGTGAACTTTTAGTTGTCGCGAAGCGTAAGTAATGACTTTATCTCGTTGCATCAACACACAGCCTAAACCTTGGTGTGAGGCATCGCAGTAAATACAGAAATCTTTGCATCCGTCTGGTAAGGACAATATGGGTGCGTTACACAACTTTTGCTTCAGGGTCTGAAAAGCTTGTTAGGCTTTTTGTTCCCAAACGAATTTCTTGTCCTTTTGCGTCAAAGTGGTCAATGGCTGGGCTATTCTGGAGAAGTTTTCGATAAATCTTTGATAATAACCGGCGATTCTAAGAAATTGTCGTATTTCGGAAGGGTTGGTAGGCGGATTCCAATCTTTGATAGCTTCAATTTTTGTGGGATCCACGTGGATTCCAGCTGCGTTGATTACGTGACCTAAGAATCGTACTTCTCGTAACCAGAATTCGCACTTTGAAAATTTGGCGTACAACTTCTCGCTCTTCAACAGTTCCTAAATAAGCTTCACGTGCTTTTCATGTTCGTCCTTGCTACGCGAATAGATCAAGATGTTGTCTGATGAAACCTTTGTCAAGTAGTCCTTGCAACTGGTGTAGTTCTTGCAACTGGTTTGACAATTCCTTCATTTTAAACAGGGCTAAACGGTAAGGGGCTTTTGCAACGAGTGCAGCTCCGGGTACCAGATCAATATGGAATTCCACTTGCGGGGCGGGACCTGGAAGATCATCGGGAAAAACTTCAGGATAGTCCCGTGCGATGGGAACGTTTGTTAGTTTCTTTTTCTCGGATTGACTAGCTGTTATGTGAGCTAAGAGGGCAGGGTAGCCCTTGCGCATAATTTTCTAGGCTTTCATGCAGGAGATGATGTCTAGCTTGGTTCCACTACGGTCTCTTTGAATTGTCTGAACTTCGTCGTCGGGGAGGGGTATCTTGACTCTTTTCTCATGGCAAATGATTTCGGCACGATTTTTAGTAAACCAATCCATTCCAACGACTACGTCGAAGCTTCCCAATTGTACTGGCAATATAACGATCGAGAAGGTATGACAACATAAGTTCAATGAGCAGTTTGGAAAGGATTCTTCCGTTTCGATTTGTTTACCATCGGCTAGTTCAACTATATACTTAGTGTCTAATCTAGTTGGCGTGGCGTTAAGATAGTTTCTAAACTCGCTAGACCACAAAGCTTTTGTTGGCACCAGTTCAAATAGAACAGAAGCAAAATGATTATTGAGTAAGAGCGTACCCATTATGGTGTGGGGATCCTGACGGGCTTTAGCAGCATTGAGCACAAAGGCTCGTCCTCTTGCAGGTTCTCGTTGGAGCCTTGGGCATTCATTCCTGAAGTGGCCTTGCAGCCTTTGCAGTGGAAATTGCTGCAATCCAGGGTATTGTGCAGGTTACATTTTCCACACATGGGCTGGTTTCCTGTGTATCAAGGTTTTCTTGCATCAGGTGCAGGAGCTGTTACAGCACAAGCCTTCACGGCTTTAGGTGTTTTCTCGGTGAAGTCAGAAGATTTCTTCCTCTTTCCATCATGGCCGCGTTTACGCTTGCGGTCAGACTTCAATTGGCTAGAGGGAACAGACGATACAAGTATTTGGATTCAGCAACCTCATGAGAGAAAGACAAGCCTTGGCGGTTTGCCTGATAGGTCAGACTGTGGGCTAGACGAATAGCAACTTGGAGTGTTGCCCGGAAGCTGTCACACCCTGAACTTTCGGGAACGGAGGCGTGTGACGTCATGGAGTCATAGTCATGGATATATTGAACGACCTCTATATGATTTAAACAAAAGGAACGTCTCGATTTATACAAAATGTCTTACAAGATGCAGCAGAAAGTAGTGATAGTAAAACAATGATTGTACGGTACAAAGTCGATGTTTAAAAAGTATGACATTTCCAAGTTGATGTGATGGTGATGAAAACTTCAAATGCGCTAAGTGTTGACTATGACACCAAACAACATGCAGGTCCTAATGATGAATGTCAATCCAAGCAAGCAGCAGTTAAGTACCTGAGAATTCATGAGCTTAAAAAGTCAACATAAAGTTGGTCAGTTCACAGGTTTGATGATTCTAAATGGTTTGTAAACAGTTTAAGGCATACAAAAACATGTAGTAACAGAGTCGTGTAAGTCAAGTTTTACACAGTTTAATGAATGGCTTGTGCACATCAAGGTTTGCACAGTTTGTTTGAAAGGATCGTGCACATCAGGTTTGCACGGTTTATTAAAAGGCTTGTGCACAACAAGGTTTGCACGGTTTGTTAAAAGGCTTGTGCACATCAAGGTTTGCACGGTTTGTTAAAAGGGCTTGTGCACATCAAGGTTTGCACGGTTTTGATGTTACTCGGCTTACTTTAGTTGTTTGTTGATATGGTCTCACATGAACCTCAAATTCGACTACTAACGGAGTACCCACTTGTGGCTTTCTATCCCTGAACACCGAATAACACAGAATAACTGACATGTACCCCTCAACAATTGCCGGAGTTGGGATTGGAGCGACCAATCTAGGTAGGGTTGTCAACCCAAATAGATCTATTCACTAGTTATCGTTTCGTACAAAATTAATCGTATTCAATTAATAGTGGGATTTGGTTGTACAAACGTTTATAACATCTCTGTACTCCTGGGATACGGTAAAAGAACATGTAACCATCACTTCGGTACAGTAACCATAATGTCAGGTAACAGTTTGTTGGTTTGATTCAGGAATGATCCACAAGATATTTAAAATAATTTAAAAGAAAGGATCATTTTATACAAGTGAAAAGAATGTATAAAGTTTTGTTGTTTCATGAATCCTCCCCTGAGGGTATAAAACAGTTTAAGAGAAAAGGGGCCGTGAAACTCAGCTGATCGAGGCGAAATAAGGACAAGTACGCAAATCCGGAAACAAGGTATGCAAGTAACGTCCTAATAATAGTGAGACAATGTGTATATATATATATAAGGTATTTGGTTATTGAGTAACAATAATGTCACCCAAATGGTAGTCTTGATATAATATCCCGTTTGTATTTGTTTTGAGTATATTTATTGATCAAATAAATATACGAAACCAATATTTATATGTCATGACTTAAACCTTTTATAATTATTTGGCAAATAATTATATAAATATTTTCAAGTGAAAATATGTGACAAGGTTTATTGAAATAGTATAAGTAAGTTAAAAAAAATAAATACAAGCCTTTGTGTTTATACTTATACATTTATAAAGGATTTTATAAATTCATTTGACAAAAGTCAAAATCATGTTAAGTTAAGATGACCATCTTTTAATAAGTTAAAAGTATAAGTGTTAAAATAATTATATGTTCAATATAATTATTTGACGTTTAAAACGTCGAAAGCGTTTTACGTTACCACTTAAAATGCGAACGTTTTCATTTAGAAATCGTCAATGATTATTTTCCAAGTCAAAATGTTTGGCGTCGAAACGTTAAACATTTTATAACAAGTTGACTTGAGATTATTTTATAGTATCCTAGTCTTTTTAAAGTCTAAAAATACAATTATTCCATGTCTTTAGGAATATTTGATTTATTAATTTTTAAACAAGTCTTTGTTTATCAAAATTAATTCCATGGTTTTAGTTGGTCATCTAACTTGTTAAGTGATTATGTTTTATATTTTCATGACTTATCAAGATTTCTACTAACATATAAGTGTTAGTATTAAGTCATGGGTTTGTTCATAACAATTTTTTTTTTTGGAAAGGGGTTTCCCCGGTGATTCTATTCCAAAAACAATGAAGTACAAGTAGGAAGGAGAGTCCAACCTAGTTCATACATGGGACATGCCCCAGTATGTAATTAAAAAATTAAACCAAAAGACCCAACAAAACAACCAATAAACACCTAGTCTAATAAAAACTAGATCTTCACCGCTGCAAACGCCTGAAATCAACCACCATCATCAAACACATATGCCCCAGAGCAGCTCCAACGCCGGAGCCAACAGAAGCTAAAGGCTAAACACATCATAAGAAACCACGTTTAAGCATAGGGGTGCTTGCCCCTTTAGAAGTAGACGCTCCTTTAGAAGTAGATGCTAAATGAGATGTCATAAATTTGCCTATTTCATTATCATCTTCAATAACATCGTCCACCATACTCCCATAACGCCCATCATCCACAAAATCATCATATTCATAACCCGAAGAATCGTAATACCCATAGCCATCTAAAGCCTCATAGGAGTTTTTAGTAGAGATTGCAGGCTTAGACAGCTTAGCCGACGGCTTGGGATCAGACGGAGGGGAGGACTTTTTACCATTTCCAGTGACCGGTCTGTACTCGAACTTAGGCTTCTGATTTTTTATAGGGAACCTTTGTTTTTTCGCCTTTTTCTTGTGAGACACTTCAACAAAACCCTGGTCATCAACCTTTTGAGGAGCCGAGGGGGTAGCCGTTCGAACCTGCCTAGGGCAATTAATCTTATGATGGCCAAAAACACAGCAGTGGGAACAGTGAGGAGGTTTCCACTCATACTCCACGGTGACACACTCTTTCACAAAAGAATCCCCATTTAGGTCCGGAATAGCAACCATAACAGTATCCAACAGGTCATGTTCCGCAGAAATAGATATGAGAGCTCGAGCATAGCTACTCCTACCCCAATTATCAACACACATTTCCGAAGAATATGAATCAAGCATAATCGGTAGCCCCACTCGAGTAGCAATTAAGCTTAGCCCATCATCAGTGTAAGCCGCGATAGGAACATTGTGGAATTTAACCCACACCGCTACCTGTTTGATGTCATTTTTCTCTAATTTTGTGGTAGGATTCCAAACATTAAGGATAATAGGTTTGTTACGGATAATCCAAGGACCACCTTCTAACACGCCCATCATTCCCTTTTTGGTTGCAAACTTAAAAAAGAAAAATCCGTTCGCATTCATCATTAATTTTTGCAAACCATATTTACCCCATTTAGCCTTGACATAATAGTCGACTACCGGGTAAGCAATCCTCTCATCCAAGAAGTACCCAACAAGAGTAAACGCAAATTTATCTTGAACAATTTTGACCGAATCTTTAGATATAACCACATCAGCATCATCAAGAATTGTTTCACTAACTAAGCATCTGAAATTGACATGTTTGCAATGTTTACTAACCTGATTATGATCTTTCTCTACCACGTAACTTCTATCATCATCACATGCAGACCCTTTAGTCCCAACAACAGTAGCAGCATAAGAAACGTGGTCACCATTCTTTTGCATGGGACCAACCAAGTTGACAGGAACCTTGGTAGCATCAACATTCTGGTCACCAACTTTGTCACACCCCCAA